>PVJI01004856.1:47911-103639 GCA_004026765.1 Micronycteris hirsuta
GCCCCAAGCTTTCCCACTGCATGCCCAGCGCCTCTGCATAAGGTGGGCGCGCTCCCCTGACAGGCGCCCCACCTGCGCTGCACTGGGCTCGCCTGCTTGGCTGGAGACCCGGTGAGGCACAGCAGGCTTCATCACAGGGCCAGGGCTGGGGTGCCATCCAGAGGCTCCGCAACTTCGCCTCAGCTTCTCTCTGTGCTTCCGCTTGTGCCTCTCACCAGAGCGGTTTTTCCCATGTGGCACAAAATGTGGCAAAGCAACGTCTAGGTTTGTAACCATCAGGTTTAGCCACAGGCAGGTCCTTATTTTTCTCAGTTCCAGTAACCAAAACCCCTGTGGCAAATTTCTGATCAGCCTGGTGTAGTCTCTGTGGCTGGAGAAAAGCCATGGGGTCATTTCCTCTGCCCAAATCAACTGTGTGTCTGTGGGGAGCAGGGAGGGTCACCCCGGAGTGACAGGACAACGCTGTCACTCTCAGGGGTGGTGAAGAGCCTTGGGAGGCTGGACGTGGAGCCACACAAGGCAGGCCTGTGTTGGCTGGCGGGGTGGACGAGAGCGGATGTGGAAAGGGCCCTTTATCATCTTCTGGGCACGTGAACCTGGGTTGTTCACACACTGCTTCCTCTCAAGTGCTGTCTTGGCAACACATTATCCCAAAATGTTCTGTTCAAAAGCTGCCACCTGGAACCTGTGTCCAGTGGGCACGCGCCCCTGTCCCCCACCCTGGTCAGTTCTAGCATGCACGCAGCCTGCTGCGGCAGGGCGTTGTCCCTGGCTGCTGCTGTCCTGGGCTATACAAGTGGCTTCCAGGCCACAGGTACCATCCGACTGGAAAGCCTCAAGGGCCACTGGTCAAGTTCTCTCAACTGATTATGGACTCCACAGGGAACACTAAAGCTGTTCTTTCTGGGTGATAACTTCAGTACAGGCCACGATCAAAGTGTGAAGTTCTCTTCATGTTAAATCTATTTTCTTTCTTGGCAACTGGAGCAGTCTCAATGAACATCAGAAAAGAAAACAAAAACTCTTGTGTTGGGGAGGGGTCATAAATAGCTAATAGACTACAAAGCTCGAGTCTGGAGCTGTTCGATTTGGAAGTCTGAAAATTTTGTTTGGATACAGTCCCTAAATTCAATTAAAATTGTGCATGTAACTGGAAATGCATGCTGGCAAGGCGGAAGGAGGGGCAGATCGAGGCGGACGTGTCCCTAGTGTGCGGCACTCGGGCCCCTCTCTCCCAGTCTAAGTGGCTGGAGAGGATTGGAAGGGTCTCTCATGATAGTTCACTGCGCTCAGCAAGAGTGCCTGATCCCTACCCCAGAGAAGGAGCGGGGAGAAAGACGAGCTGAGGTCCCCAGGGAGCACTGGGGGACGAGTGTGCACCTTTCCCCGTCTCACTGATACCAGAAGAGAAACAACAGCAGAGAGAATGACGTGCAGTGAACACTCCTCCACCCGTTACCCAGCATTGGCACGACCACCACGTGGCCAGCGCAGGTTCATCTGTGTGCACACCGACCCTCGCCCCAACACTGCGCTGAGCGCTGTGAAACACACCCCAGAGTCATGATCTGTACTTAACCCACAAATATTTCAGTGCATAGCTCTAAAGGAATGCTTTTTAAAAAAGGCATAACATCATTATTGCACATAAAATAGCAGTAACTTCCTAATATTATCAATATGTAGTCAGTCTTAAAACTTTGCCAATTATACATAATTGCATTTCACAGATAGTTTGGTCAAATTGGAATAAAAGTTAGAACTACAAATTAAATTTAGCTAACATGTCTCATATCTAAAGGGTAGCTCTCCCTCTTTTCCTTTCAGTTCATGTTGAAGAAACACGTCCTATATAGTTTCCCACGCTCCTTATTTTCCGACAGTGTCCCTGTGGTGTGCTGTAACACATCCCCCATCTGCATTTCCTGTCAACTCATAACAGGTCTGGAGCCTGAGCACATCCAGGCTGGATTTCTTGGGACAAGAAATGTGAAGATGCATGTGACACCCGGCTGTCGCTCTTTTTATGGCTAGGCAGTCACTTGTAACTGCCCGACTCCTTTTCCTTCACTGAGGGTTGCAACATGGCGCTTTCCTTTTCTGTTAGTCCGTCTTCATTTATTGGCTGGGATATATTTATTCACTTATTTTTTGGCTGGGTAGCTTTCCACACCCTCTTGCTACCTTCTTAGATAAATGTTAGCACCCTACTCACACTTTTCTCTACCTGCCTCTTCACTGGACAACTGAAAATCACTGAATAGTTTATAGGGGGCTATTTCTCATTCCTTTGACAGCTACGCGACTTATTCGACCAGATCCTAAGTAATGGGCATTTCAGTCGTTTCCAGTCTTTTGTTCCCTTTTATTTATATATCATTCAAAGTTTAATGGCAGTCAATCACGGGCTGGCGAGGCAGGATAGGAAAAGGAAATTCAGGGTTCCTTTTGGACCCTGGAGATTCACACCGGCGTGATTCTCCTGCATGAACTTTTCATGTGTGGGGGAATGTGGTTCTAATTCTCCGAAGATCACACGCTCACAGGCCACAGACAGTTCTGATGCGGGTACAGCGTTCCTGGCCCCTGGTTTCTAGCCTTCACCTACGACCTCACACAGAATGAATCCACTCGCACATCTTCAAATGCCTCTGCAACGCACACACTTTTGAAACGTTCATCTTCAACTCAGGCTCCTCGAGTCCAAAGCCATCGTGACCCAAAAACTGCCGGCCTTACTAACTCTTCTCAGTGACACACTCTTCTCTGTCGACCAGGCCCTACCCCTGATACCACACGACCCTGCGTCTGACCATGTCCCCTGTTTTGAAGACTGACTTACCTGCAGTCCTGGGGAAACTCAGGGGGACAATCCTACCCAGAAGGGGCTAACGAGTGGGGAGGCAGGGCAGAGGGGAGTCCTTGGCAGCTAGCTGTGCCTGTTCCTGGCTGCACCCTGGGGACACACACGAGATGAAGCCCTGGTGGCCTGCTGGTCGGATGTGAAGACGTGTGAGACCCACCGAATAGGCGCCAACCTGAGCCTAGGACAGCAAAGACCCCTAAGCCCAGGACAATCGACCCTGATGCATGAGAGGAGCTGATGACGTGAGCCCGGGCCCTCCTAGGAGAGAGAGGGTCCCACACGAGAGGGGCCTGAGCCACACCACAGCAGCAGCCCTGGGGGCTGGCATGAGAACCAGAGGGAGGGAGGGAGGGAGGGTTTCCCCTCCTCCCAAGGCCCCTCAAGGCCGCCTGGCTGGCCTGCCCAGCCCGCCAGTTATGCCCATCAGCGTCAGTGCTCCCATCATGGACGCAGAGGCCGGTCAGAGCGCAGCTCTTCCCTACTTCCTCCTGCAAAACCGCCGGCAGAACTTCATCCATATTCCTGGTCCCCCAAATGACAAGTCAGTGAGGGGACACCGGGACCAGTATAAAGTGGATTTGTGAAGATGTGACACTTCTGAGAAGCAGAAAATCTGCTTTGTAGACATTTGTTCAGAGATAGAAAGTAAGGATTTTGTAAGAAGAAACATTATGTAAAAAGAAAAATTACTGGCTATTTAAGCCAAAAAACAAACAAACAAACAAACAAACAAAAAAACCTTTGCAGTGGCTTCGATTTCATGCATTAGAAAGTATAAGATCAGCCCTGGCCAGTGTGGCTCACTTGGCTGGAGCTTCATCTTGTAAACCAAAGGTTGTGGGTTCAATTCCCAATTGGGGCACACGCCTAGGTTGTAGGTTAGGTTCCTGGACAGGTCGTGTACGAGAGGTGCCTGGTCGGGGCACACACGAGAGGCAGGCGACAGACGCTGCTCTTGAATTAACGTTTCTCTCCCTCTCTTCCCCCTACCTCTCCCTCTCCCTAAAATTAGTAAGGATGTACTCGGGTGAAGATAAAAAAAGTATAAATCAAAAATAAGACATACATTTCAATATAAGAACTTTAAGTATATATTAACCTTATTTTAAATATTTTATGTATTTATGTATTTAATACCAAGTAGGTATTTCTTTAAAAAAAAAAAAGATGTTATTTACTTTTAGACAGAAGAGAAAGGAGGGAGAAAAACATCAACATCCATGTGAGAGAGAAACATCAACTGCTGCCTCTTGCACGTGCCCCGCCTGGGGGCAGGTTATGCCCAACTAGATGAGCCACGCTGGCCAGGGCTCAAGTAGATTTTTTTCAAAAGTAAGAATTATTTCCAATTATTTAAATCTAACTATACAGGTCCTTAAGCCTGTGAGGAATTAAAATGCAATCATTTTAAGGCCTAGTTTTAAGATTCAGTGTGACAAAATATAGCAAGGACTTTCTAGCATGCTAATATAGGAATGAAATATGAAGACACAGTTATAAACAGACACGCTCTGAACTGTAAGGACACTGAAGCCGCGTTTGCTGTAGAGGAAGGGAGGGCTGCTCTACTTAGTCAACTCACTCGGGGAAACTGAGGCGCGGGTCATTGCTCTGTGCTCTTGGGGAGCAGGGACTGACAGACGTGGAGTTTGGAAGGGGGAAGAAGACAACTACGTCAGGGCTGCGACACGCCTGACCTATGAGAAGCCTATCGTGCAGGGACGGAAGGTAACATGGATGATGACAACAGTGACCGGCGCCACCGCCAGTGCCCCCTCCCCCTCCAGTGCTCAGACTGCACACCCGCAAGTCATACGACAGTCCACCCCCCACCCCATCTATATGTGAAGAAAGTCACACGGAGAGTTTAGGTACATCTGCCCCACATCTCACAAACAGGAGAGGATGGGTCCAACGGTAGTAAACCCACAGCTGCGTGGCTCCATGCCTCTGCTCTGCCTACCAAACCCGTGCTCCCGGGAGCTCAGGTGGCCAGCAGTGAGGCCCTACACACGAAGGAACACTGCTGAGCAAGGCACAGAGGTGGCACAGGGGGCTGTATTCAGGGGCTCAACAGCAGCCTCTCGGGGTGGGGGTGGGGGACGGAGAGGGAGAGGTGTTCCGGACGGCTCAGGTCTCAGGCCCGGGGAAGGGTGAGGAGGAGAAAGCACGCATGCAGGGAGAGACGCAGTCCAAGAAACGGATCCTGGGAACGCTTCAGCTCGGCTCCTGCCAGGAGAGGAGTCCGCACCAGCGAGGCCTGACGCCACATGGGAAATCGAGATAGTCCAGGTGGAAAGTGGAGAGGGTTTCAGGAAGGAGGCTGAATCCTGGCAGGTGCGGCAGGGACGCCAGCAGAGGTTACCGGCTGCAGGTGAGGAGAGAGGGCGCAGAGGGATGGAGGCGTGAATCAGGCCTGGGGATGGGAGGTAGCGGGTGTGCCTCCAAGAACCAAAGTTCTTGTAAGAACTTTGGCAGTAAAAAGGAGACAGATTGTAACCCACGAGCAACAACGATCTAAGAAAGGTTTAAAAAAAGAGTACACTACTCAAAAGAGGATGTAAAACAAGAAATGGTTGTTTCCAGAGTTAATTTTTAATTTCCTGAGTTCGCTGCTGTAAGGAATTTCGAAGTGCTCTGGCACTCACATCCTGGCATGCGTCTGACCTCAACTGTGGGGAGATGCAGCCGCGGCTCAGACGGAACCACACATCCTCTGTCAGATCCCACTGCGTTCTCACACTCCGGTCGCCCAGCAACTCCAGCTGTGACATGATGCTTACAGGTAGGACAGGTGCCCCAAAATGCAGCTCGGAAAAGTGTACCGGAGGAACGCTAGCCCACAGAAAACCCCAGTGACACGCACAACAGTGACCCTCGTCATTGTCAAGTGCTCTCCCTTCGTGTTCACGTTGTAGTAGCTTTACCTTAGGTCACCCCCCAACCACGCTGACATCTACTACCGATGATTTTATTGGACCTAAAAGTGTTCTTAAACAAATGAAAAATACTGACTTCCATTCCTGAAAGTCCTGCTTCCAATTTTCAGAAGGAAATTAAATAATGTATAAATCAAACACTGGGCCTAAGCCCAGGCAGCTGAGTGTCGTTCTGTCCTTTCAAGGCAAAGAGGAAGTGTCTGCTTTGGCAGCGAGTGCCAAGGGGAGCGAGTGTGCCGCGGCCCCACGTGAAAGTGATTTGGGGTAATCGGGGGTGTCTGCAAACGGGTTAAAATGGGACCACATACTAACAGGGATCTTTTTATGGAAGTAAAATAAAGTATTGCAATCAAACATGCACCTTAAAAACGAAACAGGTCGGGGACCGGCATGGTAGCAGAGGGAGGGGAGAGCGGATGGCGAGGACAGACTGACGAGCCGAGGGAAAGCCGGATGTTTCCCCCGCTCCTCACTGGCAGCAGGCTCCCTGTAATCATAATTGCCAAATTCAAAAAGATCTAAGTGTGAAGAGAAAGAGGGGGAGGGGAGGAGAGAGAGAAGAGAAGGGGAAGAGAAGAGTAGGAGGGAGGGAGGGAGAGAATATACAGGAATAACATGCGTGGGCAGAGTGGCAGACGGTGAAAAATTACTTACACCAGGGGCCAACAAATGTACTCTGTGAAGGGCCAGGCAGCCAGCTCTTAGGCTCTGTGGGGAACGGTCCCTCCTGTCACTGCTCATACCCGCCCTGGTTGCGGACAGTGACCACAGGCAACTGTGTTCGGTACAACTTCGTGAGCACTGAAATGAACATTTCATGCATTTCCCCTTTTCTTTTAATTCTTCTTCAATCCTTTAACCATGTAAAACTCTCCCCAGCCTCTGGGCTGACAAACCAGACTGTGACACGGGTGTGACCGCAGACTGCGATCTGCAGCACACTCCTTCAGACAGGTCACTCCCCCTCTCTCTACCCAGGATGATCCTACAAAACTGCGCGTCCTCAAACTGAGGGTTCTAGGTTAGAGAATCTGCTCTTTTTCAGTAGCTGAGCAAAAAGATGGTAGCCATGGTAGAAAGCACTTATTTTGAAGCAATGGCAGATTCTCTAACCCTGTAAAAAAAAAAAAAAAAAGACAAGCCTCTCTACTTGTTTCTCCAGCAGGGTACTTACATCGGCCTAGAAACAAAGCTGACGCTGTAAGAAATCTAAGTCAAGTGCTATAAACCATTAATGTGCAGCATTAGTCAGGGATCAAGAATGATTTAAAAATAGTACCCCCTTTATCAGAATGTAATGTTTTATAAACATCCTTGGCATCATAATGCGAGCCTGGAATCACACAGAAGTTTCCACTGTCGCCTCTATGGAAACCAGAGAGCTGGTGCCTGGAGAGGCGTTTCCGGGGGAACCTGCGCTTTACAGACTCCGGGGTGGGGTGAGGGCACACACTGCATGGACCACCTGACCTCGACCTGCAGAAACGAAGGGACAGGAACAGGCTGGGCAACTGTGCTTGTAGTTCCTGTGAAGCAAGGTCACCTTCACACACCCAGTGTCACACACCCAGTGTTTGGCCACAGAGCCAACACTGACCTCCCCGTCCCCTCCCTCCTCGATCTCTCTCTCCTCCCTCCCCCCTTTCCCTCAACTCAGTTAGCTGGACCAATGAAGCCTTCTGTGGGGACCTGCCTCGACCACTCCAGCCCTCTGAGAAGCCCATCCTAGTGCCCGCCCCTCTGGCACAGGGGTGGCTGCATGGCCCCACCACTCCAGGCAGGCTGTATCGTAAGGGCACAAGGAGCCAAGGAAGGGTTTGGAAGGAATGGCTGTCAACACACGACTGTCTCCAGAGCTGCGGTCTCACAGGCCACAGGACCCCGATCGACGTGCAGGGTCTACGCAGGCTTGTCTTCGAGAACTTGGTGCACACTTTTTTATTGGATGGCAAGTTCTGGTCAGGAACGCAATCCTCCATTATAACGGAGTTTGTATAAGGAAATGGAATTCCTCCAACAATGCTCTGTTTTGTGGTGGTTTGTTTGACGGCACTGTTTCTAGGAATTCACTGTCGAGAGAACACTGCCTCACTGTCCACAGGGACGTGGCTGAGGTTGGGGGGAGAGCCGGCGTGGGAAGGCCACGTGCAAACAGGTGGTGGTGGTGAGGGTGGGCTCTCGCCACGTGTCGGGCGGTCTGCAGGGTTTGGACAAATGAGCACGACATGTGTCCACCGTCAGAGCACTGTGCAGGGTCGTCTCCCCGCCCTAAACCCTCTGTGCCCTGCTGCTCACCTCCGCCCCCAACCCCTGTACTGTTCCCTACCTCTGCCTTTTCCAGAATGTCACCGAGCTGGACTCAAACAGTATGCAGCCTTTTCAGATTGGCCACTTGGTGACACACATTAAAGGTCCCTCAGGTCTTTTCCCGGCTTGTCAGTGCATTTCTCTTAGTCAGATCCAACGGACCACGTTTATTTATCCATTCGCCTGTTGAAGGACATCTCGGTTGCTTCCACAGTGTTTGTACTCATTCTTCTTTTATTTTAATATACTTCTTCTGCTTTAAAGTCAGAGCATGTCAAAATAGGCTCTTAATTAGCAACTCAAACAACCTCAAAATAACTACGAAGAAACTGAGGCCCCTAAAGGAGGCGATGTGACTGGCCATGGCCCCGAACCCTCCCGGGCACGTCTCTGAGCCCGGCCTGCACCGCTGTCTGCACCAGCCGCCTGCAGGTCCAGAGATCCACCGGCCTCTGGATTAGGGCATTTTGCCCAGGCTTCACACCCCAAATGTTACGTTTTCCCCTGCATCCAGAGTTATAAAAGAATGTGACTCACATCTTCAAAACTATTTCCCAGTCATTTGTTTGCTAGTATTAGAGCCATAACATTCAGGTAACGATGGACGCTTTCAGTCACTCCAGGAAGTGCTATCACCACAACCCCACAACCGTGACACGGGAGAAGACGCCCAAGGCCAGAGCCCACCCGGCAGAGCTGGGGCTCACCCCCTGGTGCCAAACCCAGAGGCTGAGCACCGTCTCTCTGCTGCACTTCCGTGGTACACGTCTATTCTATACACATGTCTTGTAGTTGGAGCTTTAAAGAATCTATTTTTTAAAAACCCAGAGATAATGTGAACTCAATATAAGGGGATAATTCATAAATTTCAGATTTCTTTACCACGGTCCTAAATCCCAGCGTCTATTTGTGTCTACAAAGCACAAGGTGCCATTTGTACTGTAAGAAACACAAATTAAGATTTAGAATTTCTCCTCAGAACTTCAGCCACCGACTCCCCACAACGTGGAAACACAGCTGATTTCTGGAGTGCACCCATCCAAGAGAAAGCCCCAGTACTGCACGTATGCATTTACCACATGGTTTATGATTTTACAGTCCCAAAAACAGAAGTTCAGGCGCAGGCCAATGCAGGGCTGGCCCAGACCACGAGCGGGACCGCCGCGGGGCCCTCCTTCCCCTCCTGGCCCGCAGAGACGACGTGAGGAAGAGGCAGTCGCAGGTGAGACCGGTTAAAAGAACAAACCACACGTGAGCAGAACAGGTGAGCAGAACTTTCTGCAAACACTGCTAACAAACTCGTCTGCATCACCCGCAGGGGGCTCGTCACTGGTTTCTGCAGCCCCAGGAGTCATTTGCCGGACTGGGAAGGTCAGACTCACGGGAGACATGGGACGCCGCACGGTGCGTCTGTGAAACCGGACCACCCAACGAGGTGACAATGGTGGAGGTGGAGGTGAAAAAAAAAAGATAACTATGAAAGGGTCTGAGGAAAAAGTACTGCAAAAAAAAAAAAAAAAGGAGTAAACATAATCTAATTAAAATACAAAATATCTCCGAACACTTGGATGCGGAGGCTAATATACCCGCACAACTCAAGAAGCACAGCGAAGATGCGCAGTCACGCAGTGTATGAGCTGCTTGTGGCCCATCCAGCAACCGACTGAGATTCTTCCTCTTACTGAAAATCGTGACCCTCCGAAAACTCGACTTGGACCAAAATGTCTCCGATCACAGTGCTGCCAGCACTCTGGCGAGACCAAGTGATGGTTCTCCATTCTAGAGTCTTGCCTCAAGTTCTTCCGTGTAAGAATGGCGTCCTGGCATTACCAGACGCCTCTCCAAACACAGGGACTATTCCAACAGGGAGTCAACCATCCTTTCCAGATTAAATCAGTGCTCAAAGCACTTGTACTAGAGAATTGGGTAACAGGATATGATTGGGTTTAGAAAAAATTATGTACTCTTTTATATAATTCACCTGAACCCTGCCCAAACCAGAACCGATCCAAACTTGTTATCATCAAATGTCTAGACTCATCCCAAGGGAAGAGAAAGTGAGCAAAGTCTCTGTCTGCACAGTTTGCCTGGGACTCGCGAGAGTCTGCTACTGCAGTGGAGACGCGAAGGGTCCAGAGACCCTGAGGGACACGCATCGCCACTCCGCACTGGACAGGACTGCAGACTAGAAGTGCAGTCAGCTTCAGGGAAACGGCGCCCATCCCGTCCTTCCCTCACACACGCTCATCAGGTGCAGACTGTAGGCCGGGCAGAGCAGTCTTTGCTCACTGCTCAACCTACCCTGAGATTCTGATGCCTTTCTGCTGCATTACAAAGGTATTATTTCTAGAAAATGGAAATGGATCTTGGACTACTGCAGAAGGACAGACATTAAAATAATTGAGAAAACCCTTGCAGACTACACTGAGCCACAACTCACATACTATAAGCACTAATTCTTTGTCATAGTGAATATGAGACGAGATTATCAAGCAGGTCAGAAAGTTACAAAAAACAAACAAAAAACTATAGCCACTTGCCTGCTCCTCCCCGACCCACTCCACTCCCTGGACTACCAATTCTAACTTCTTAAATTGTTAATTTTTTTGGAGGTTGCCTATCTTTAAATCTTGACTTATCACCTTCAGACATTCTTTACTGAATCTTATTATGATACACGTATATTTAGCATATTTATACCTCCCCTTTCCTCTTTAAATCTCAGTAACATCTAACAACGCCTTAGCCTCTGCTTCTGCTTCTGGTGACCAGTTTCCACCTTGACCCTTACTGTGTAGGATTCGGACGTTAATGTTACGTTCCTCCATGTGCTGCTCCGCCCCCTTCTTTCTGCTCTGGGAGCACCACCAGGCTTGCACCACAGCCTGCCTGTGAGTGCACAGTTAACGCGGGACGGTCACGCAAGCCCTCTGCTGACTGCCCTATCCCAGCCAGCAAAGGCCACGGAGCCCCTCTCCCTCCGCCCATCCCGCCCCTGGGCTGACCTGCTCCAGATCCTGCTCCAGGTGGACAGGGGCCCCGCCCTCACAGTTGCCATCGCTACTGTTTCCATGGCATCCTAGTTCCGGAATTACTCACTTCACGAACAAGAGCACGTGTTCAGTCCCTTCTAGGATATTAGCAAAACCTTTATCCAATCCACACACTTCTAAAATCGGTTTGGCACTTAAGGCTGGGTTAAAAATCATTTTCCCGAAGGTCTGAAGGAAATCTTCCACTGTCAGTACCTTTGTGTTCTCCCCCAATAAGCCTCCTTCCCCTGCTACTGCTCCAGTAGATATTAGTAAATATTCAGTAGATATTCCAGGAAATATTAGATATCCAAGGAAATCAGGACGTAAGGCTGAAGGCTTTGGAGATGCACTTGGGGTTAAATCTTGGGGCTGGTAACTGTGAGATCTTGAAAGAAGGCTCATGTTTCTTCTCTGTAAAACGAGCATATGAATTTTGTACCTTATAGGGTTGTTATATTAAATTAGATAAACATGTAAAATACTTATGTCTAGCACATAGTAAGTGCTCAACAAAACTGTGCAAACATTACTAATATTATTAGTATAGTTCTGATTACTGAATGTATAATAAAGGCCAGCAGAGAATCTGGTGGCTATGGACTTATTTACCCTTTTCTCCCCAATGACAATCATTTACTACCCAATTCAGGAAGTCATGTGAGTGGCCCAGGAGGCTTCTATTTCAAAGCCCCTGTAAGCTTCTACAGGTGGATTTGCTCCCTCTCCGGCTGTAACCTGTCTCTAATTCCTCATATTCCGGCTCTTTTGGAGCGTTCCCCCGAGAACAACTGAAGCTGGCAGTGGGGTTCAGATGTGCAATGACTATAAGCAAAGCATCTCCAACCAAATTTCATGGTTGCATTTCATGGGGCATCCATTACTGGAGACTGGGGGAGAGTGACAGTGTAAACAGCAGACCAGCAGGAAGCAACGAAGAGGGGAAGTTTATAGGCTCAAGACATAGTTGTGCATAACCATGTTGTGCAAATAGCAAAATCCTAAAGATGAACTTCGTGTGTATTTAAGTAAGGAAAGGTCTCCTGAACTCACAGTGGTGTTTTCATGACGTCCACACACCCAGAAAATGGGTTATCTGTCAACAGCCATTTGCAAACGGAAAGCAAAACATTTCCTAGCAGACAGGAGCTCAGCAGCGTCACCTGACTTCGCGCTGCTGGTGTTACCTGAGCTCCGAGGCCGAGTGACGACATTCTGGCTGCTTTTTGCCGAATGGTGGAGGCGTTTCTCAGTTGACAGAAAAGATCATCCCTGCCAACACCTCAGAGAATTCCACTGCGTACTACAGCGTGTTGTCGTCGATGTCCCGATTCTTAGTATGTGAAATGCTGATTGTTTTAAACTTAAAAACTAGTACAGGTAAATCTTACTCATGTTCTAACCAGAAAACCAAAATGACCAATATTATTTGGGGGGCATTAAAAAACAAACCACCAGTGATGTATTAAGAATAAATCCCAAGGTAGAATTTTAGCTGTAGGGCCAGGATGACTTTTCCAGTGTAAGTTACAAAAGGCAAACACAAAGCTTAAACTTTATTCAGCTGTGTGTGTCACAGTCCCCCAAGTGAACCGGGGTGTCCAGTACCCAGGGAACTTCGCTGTAAGGAGTGAGTAAGCCAGAAACCAAAGACAGCAGGAGGAAAACTTAACCCACAGGGGTTGGCACACCCTTCAAGCCCTGCCCCCTGCATGAAAAGCAATACAGAATAGGGCTGGCAGGCAAGGCCACCACATCAGGCCAAGTGACTGCGCACCACCAAGGTCAAGGGCAATATTCACATAGACCCTCTGTGTCCTGGCTAGCTGGATTTCATCAGGGCCCTCAAGTCTTCAGAACAAAAGGATCCTCATTTAATTAAAACAAAATGAAGAAAAATAACGGATGGATATTTTAACTGTTCCCACAGGTGGAAAACCGGAAGGTGATAAAAAAGAACCAAAGAACATCTTCCAGCCATCCCAATGCCATTCTCCTGCCCTGTTGGGAAGGCCTGGCTCCCCTACGGGTCTGCTGCTTAAGGAACACTTGGGCCTTGAAAGCCGCTCCACAGTGAGAGGCTCTCCTGGGCTGTCGCGGTTGCTGCCCAGCAGTCCTGTCGTTCTGCAAGGACAGCACCAATCCTGCAAATTCGGGAACACCTGTGACCGACGGGGACACAGCTCCATGGCTCTGCTTCTTCACAAGGGTCATGATGAGTCCCTTAGAGAAGGACGGAGTGATGAAGAGGAGGGGCTGCTCTGTTGCGTCCACTTGCGACCTACTTCTCAAGGTCTCCGAGAGAAAAACGCACCCTCTGAGCCGAAACGGTAATCCAGGCACCTGCCTTGAGGGTGAACATAGGAAGGTGCTAACACCTCGAGCTGAGACTCCGAGTGGTCCTAATTGTGCTCTGATCAAGCCTCAGGTGAAAATAATTTGCCTGCCTAGCTAGGCGCTTGCTCAAGGTTTAATTCTTAAAATTACAGGTAGGGGTGTAAAAATGTTGTTTTAAAAATGTTATTTTCCGCTTTCAATTTCGTAAGTTATGTTTTCTGGACTATACAACTGAAGAACCTAAAAGGAAAGGTGAATGGGAAAGCAGCACGGACGTAAAGCACGAAGCCTGTAAGATCTACAACCATTTCTTCATTACACTTCTCAGCCTTACGAATAAATATTACACATAACCAGTTCACAGGACGCTTGCTCGGGAGCCAGCCTTCCCCACAGCAGGCAGCAGAGGCGGCGGAGCCGGCATCTGTGATCCTTGCCACGGACAGACCTCCGCGCAGACCGCCAAGGCCGGGCTGCGCCCCATTGGCGTGCACTGTGCCGTTTGGTGGTGCGCAGGCAGGCTCGGTTCTGACGTGACAGCCAGCCCATAATGACCACACTAGACAGAAACTCAGCTCTCACAGCATTAAGTTCATTGTTTTTATTCTTCAACCTCATCTTTTAGTTTTATTTACCAAAGTAGATTGTATCTGGAAAGCTATTTAAAACTATAAATGTGCCGACAGTTCCTTTCACAGGGGTGACATGGGAGAGAGAAAGGACAGCGTTAGGAGGGACAAAGGCCACACTACCAGGGGCACCTGAAATGCAGGCTGCCCGCCCCAAACATGGTCCTCCCTGGAGGCTCCAGCTTTGCCTCGGCTCATGAGTCCAGGGGAAAGGAAATATGAGTTGCTAATTTCAAACTTAAACATGTCAGGAATGTAAAAATTGGAGGTTCTAAATTTTACCGGAAACCGAGGCACAGACGTTTCATTAAAAACAAGACTAGACCGACTGTTAGGATCAGAGGGGCGCAAACTTGTCAGCGTGCACATCTGTCCCACGGCCCGGCCACACCAGCCCGCGCCAACACAGCAGCGCTCCGCCACGTGCTCGCTCCTCCTCCCGGAGACCCGCGGGGCTGGGGCCGGGAGCGGAGATGTGCAGAGTGTTTGGACTGCTCTGCGGTCCCCAAAGGTCCCTCAGGGGCCAGAGCAGGGGAGGGAGAGGTGTGCAGGTGAAAACAGGCCCCAGCCAAAGCGGATTCAGCCCTCTTCCGTGCAGGGTGGAGCGAAAGTAGGTTGATGGTTATTCATATGGAAAATAACAGTAAATAATAATTAATACAAGAATAAACTCCGTGTGTTGCATTCTCACAACTGTAAGCCTACTTTTGCCCCACCCTATATAATGGTCTTCCCACACTTAAGGTTTTACCTGAGGGAGGGGGGAAAGGTTCTGCTACTAAAATCTTTAGAAACTACACACCTTTACTCTAAAAAAGTGACAGAAAAGTCTAACACTGAATTCTAAAATAAAGCTTTCCTGGAAAAACAGTTCTGGACTGGAATAGAGGTAGAAAGAACACACGCTCAGTTTTTGAGACAATATTTTGCTTTTATCATTTCCAAGTGCAGCTGATGTAATCTTCACCTACTACTCTTCCTTATTCTCCTCAATTGACAAGCAGAGTCAGACAGAGTCTCAACCCGAGAAGAATGACTTTTCCTTGCCAGTTCATACAGAAAAGCTTGAAAATGTTTTCTCTGGCCCTTCCCTCGTCACCCGGGGACTGCATTCACCGCCCTGCCGTGCTTCTGCCCCGTGTTTTTGGTGGAACCCATCCACCGGTCGCTTCCTAAGAGCTGTGTGAGGAAACATTTGTTTTACATTTTGCGTGTCTGACGTGTATGTATTTCATCTTCACATTTGGTTCCACAGTTTGGCTAGATCCAGAACTCTCGGTGGGAAATCATTTCCCCTCAGAAATAAAAAAGCGCAGAGAAGCGTAGTTCTGCTGTCCTCCGGCTGCTTCCACGGCTGCTGTGGACAACCTGGTGGCAACCCAAGCCCTCAGTGCCTTGTACGTGACGGGTGGGGCCCTTCAGCCCGGAGACTGATGTCCTTCAATTCTCAGAAAGAAATTGGAGAGTTCTCTCTCCTCTGATTTCTCTGTTTGCTCTCCCTGAAGCTATTAGTCATAGCTCCATTTCTCTAACGCTCATACTTGTGTGTTTTGTTTTCTGGCAGACTTACTCAACTTTCGACAATTCTTCGATTGCATGTGAAAGTTTCTACCTGAACATTTAAAAACTTCAATTAAGGAGGAATTGAATATTCTGTTGTTGAGCCTCTGGGGCCCATCTCAGGGCTGTACTATCTTTTTCTTCTCTATTTTCAACTGTTCCCGTACTGTCTCCACTTCCCGTGTTTGTTTCAGTTATCTCACATCAGAAACTTGCTTCATATCGGCGATCCTTAATTTTCCATTCATATTTAGGCACGAGGCACTAGAATCCCAACCAGCAGCGCTGTGGGCGTGGGTGAGGCTTGTCAGCTGCTGTACTACGGCAGGAGAGCACGGGGTGGGGCGTCTCCAGCTGCTGCTGCTTTCTCAGAGTGCTTTGGCTATCTGGGGTCTTTTGTAGTTCCAAACCATTTTTATGGTTGATTTTTTTATTTCTGTGAAAAATGCCACGGGATTCTGAATGTGTAGACTGCTTTAGTAGTATGATTGTTTTAATCATATTAATTCTTCCAGTCCATGAGCATGAAATATCTTTCCATTTATTTGTGTCTTCTTCAATTTCTTTTAACAGTGTCTTATAGTTTTAGTCATATGTCATACAGGTTTTTCATTTCTTTGGTTAAACTTACTCCTGGGTATTTTATCTTTTTGATGCAATTGTAAATGAGACAGTTTTCTTAATTTCTTTTTCTGATGGGTTGTTTTTTGGTGTATAAAGTGCACGGATTTTTGTATATTTTGTGCCCTGCAACTTTAATGAATTCGCATACTAGTTCTAACAGTTTTAGGGTGGAGTCTTTAGGGCTTTCTCTATATAAAAATCATGTCATCCACAAACAGGGATAGTTTTCTATCTTCCTTTCCAGCTGGGATGTCTTTTATCTCTTTCCCCTGCCTAACTGCTATGGCTAGGCCTTCCAATACCATGTTGAACAGGAGTGGCGAGCGTGGGTACCCTTGTCTTGTTCCTGACCTTAAAGGAAAAGCTTTCAGCTTTTTGTTGTGGAGTACGATGTTAGCTGTGAACCCTTGCTTTCTCGATAGGGGCAAGCAAGAAAGTATCATGGTCTACCAATGTTATGCTTTGAACTCTTCTCATATGCGTAGGATTACCAGAGAATGATTGCATTTTGCTGATTTGTATCTACTACAATATAGTCAATTAGACATGTTTCCAGGAGACATGTCAGCAAATTGTTATTATTTAAAAATCTTCAATTATCTTTTGAGTAAGATTTTAAAAATTGAAATTATAGTATATTTAAAAAAATTACTTTCTTTAAACTTCTATCTTCCTACTTTACGATGTGGGCATGCCTATGTCCCCTGTAGACTGTTTCCCCAAGCGTCGCTCCACTATTGTTTAAAAGTGACAGACAGTTAGTGCAGTGTACGAGTCACAAAATGGGTACAGAATCTCAGAATTGTAAAGCTAGACAGGCTCTCAGAAATAGTTTCGTTCAATAAAAGGAAATTAAAATACAAACAGGTCAAGACTTGCCCAAGGTCACAGAGTGGCTTAGGGGAACTTAGACAAGGAGACCCTAGTATGTCACTGACAATGTGTGATGTGGCAAGGCTTGTGAATCGGGATGTACTCTGATGTCCTTCCTCAGTTAAGGAGCCCCTCCCCTCGTCTGTCACCTCCTAGTACAGCTATCCTGTGTTTTGAAACATGGCTATACCGTACCGCCATTGTCTGGGGTGGGATCTCCACATAAAATGCCCCACACGCCCAAGTTAAAGCTCATCCTGTCAAGTAGGGAGTCCCAGTTTCTGGGCAAACATTTTTCATTCATACAGGCAGAAGCATCTTGATTCAAGTATACCAGCATAATGTTCTAAAGAAAAAGGATGTTCTTCACAGCTAACAGCTCTTTGAGAGAATAATTTTCCCTTGCCATTAAAAAGTTATAAATCACGCTGGTCAGGTGGCTCAGTTGGTTGGAGCGTCATTGCATATACCACAAAGTTGTGGGTCTGATCCCCAGTCAGGGCATGTGCCTAGGCTGCAGGTTCAATTTCCCACTGGGGCACAATCCCTCCCCTAACTCCCATTGATTTGTTGCCTCCCACACATTATATTCTCTCTCACATCATTATCTCACTCTCTCTTTCCCTTCCTCTCTCTCTAAAATCAATAAACATATCCTCACTTGAGAATTTTTAAATTTATAAGTCATCTCAATTTTAAAAGGACAAATATAAGCTATTAAGGAAATATGGTAACTTCTATTTATAAACATTTATAAAGCATCAATTGATTCAAATAGATTTCTTTTTACAGATAGAATACATTTACTACCTTGTTAAATATATTTTGAAAGAAAAAATGAATAATTCATTAAAATTGAAAATTCCTTCTCTAGGAAAGATACAGTTCAGAGAGCGAAAAGATAAGCCATGGACTGGGAGAAAATCTTTAGGAAACACAAATCTGACGAAGGAGTGGTATCTAAAATATACAAACAACTTTCAAAATTCAACAATAAGAAAAGAACCCAATTAAAAAAATGGGTAAAACATCTGAACAGACGGCTCCCCCCAAAAGACACACAGATGGCAAAGAAGCACGTGGGTGAGGACACGGGTCCACAAGCACTTCCGCTTCCTGCCGTGGGAATGCAGAACGGCACGGCCACAGCAGAAGACAGCTGCCCATTTCTCGTAACACTAAACACGTTCTTAGCAATCACACTCTAGTCGCCCCTGAGAACATCCCCGCAGAGATCAACGCTACAGTAGATGAGACGTGGCAGCAGTGACGTGAATTTCACAGCACAGTCTTTACGAAACTGCTAGAAGCTGTAAAGGAAACGCCAGACCAGCTTCTGTGAACAGCCGGTGCGTGTGTGCACAGTTCTCACCCATTAGGACCAACTCAGCTTTACAACAAGAAAATTCATTTCGAAAGAACAACTTCTGGATTCACCTCTCCCCTAATCTCCAGTTCCGACACTTAGGCTTATAACATAGGGGGAAAAATGCTGAGGACTATTGTTTTTTATATCTAAGAGTGTTGACCTTTTATGCTTTTAAGGATTCTTGCAAGAAGTTAATGCTGGGCAAACTAAACGATTTTTGCTTTTAAATATAAATCCACTCCTTCTGAAGTGAATAAAACTATGCCAAGGGGCTACTTCTGCTACTATTGAAAGAATGCCTTGTCCAAATGCCAAAAACAGTTTAAGCAATTAAGAAGAGTTTCTTGAAGAAAAAGAGAAAATAATTAATTTACGATTTGGAACTTTCATAATGATAAAAGTGGCATGTGCATTATACCAGTTTCTTGCTCCTGAATGAACAGGAAAACTCTCCGACAAATATAAAAACCAAACTCATTTTCCAGATTTTAATGGGAAAAAGAGAGCTAGCCATTAGTAAAGAACACAAGGAACAATATTTGGAGGTTAAAAACAAACAAAACAAACAAGGAGCCACGCAAATCTTAATTTTCTACTTTTCTTTGTAGCCTAAGGTAAGGTTTGAATCTGTTTTCAAATTTTCTAAACCTAGCGGAGGTTATATTTAAGAACAACTCCACCGCAATTCTGAACCACCATTTTACAGAGTTTGGAGACATTCTCCCAGAACTGAGAATTACTGTCACGCAGGGACGCCACCATCCAACACCCATGACAAACGCGCGTGTGTTCTCAGCGTTCGGTGTCGGAGCTCCCGTGCACACTCACTCCGCCTCGACCCTGACCGACGCGAAAGCGCGCGGTCATAGGGAACGCTCACCTCCTGGACAATCGTTCTAGTAGAAACAGAACTTGCACCTTTCACAAAGTTGCTGGGTTCACTACTTTTTTCTTTTTAATTAACAAAACTTAGGTTAAGAAAAAAAAGTTGTACACAAGGAACTAGAAATTATAGCAAAATATGCTTGGTATAGGGATATTATGTAGACAATTTGTAAAAACAAAAAAAGGACAACTTTATACACTTGCAAGTAAAAAATAGTATAAATCTTTAACAAGGAAAAAATAAAAATAGGTCTTACAGATGTTCATAAATGTGAACCAGCTGAAAAAAATGCTGCCCGTAACTCTGAAATACGGTTTGAATTTAAAGGACACACCACTAAGCTGAAAACATGCCACACACACATAAAATGCTCATTATTAGCATCCATAAAATTGAAGGCAACAAAATATGGAAAAATCGGAAACTCTGTAATATTAGAGATCAATTACATTGGATTTGTTGGTTATAAAAGTATTACAGAAACAATTTATTGGTCATTGGCTACGAATTACGTCCCTGAACCTGGACACCAGCCCTGCCAGCTGGGACCACACTCACCCTTACGTCCCAGGGGAGCGGTCACCAGCTAGCAAGTGGGCAGACGTGGTATTTGGGCTTAGATCTTCCTCATTCCACAACCCGTTTGCTTAACGAATGCACTTTCACCTCGTACAAAATGCTCTTAGAGGAAACAGTTCTCACAGGTGTTGGTGGCATGCTTTTTGTATACAGATATTACTATTACAAGAAATGAGCCGTCTATCTCTTCGGGTATATAACCAGACAAAAAAACTCCACCAGAATCTGTATGACAAAATTAATAGGGTATGTTGCATATCATTTTTATAATCATAAGCTCCTCTAAAGTTGGCAGAACCCCCAAATTTTGTCACTCCTTTGAAGATGAAGAAGCGCAGATTAAATGTTTGTGCAAAAATTCTGGAGAGCCAGTACGAGTCACCAGAAAGCCTGCAGATCTGGTGGACGATTACAATGGTTACAATGCCCCATCAGCAGCACTCCTGGCCTGAGCCGTTCTCCGCAGACACGGATTCAGCCCGGGGACCAGACTTGGGACTAGATTATCAGGTAGGTCTTGACTGACGGGTTGCCTTGCTACACTGCTTCCCGATAAAGGCTGCAGTATTTGGCTACGAGATGCTGTGTGAAGTTTGTTGCCAGCCAGCCAGCCTCTCATTCAACATCCACTTCCTTTCTGACTAATGCTTCTCGTAATCTGACAGCAGTTTTGAGCACCTGGCAAGGAGTCAGCTCTATAGGTATGGCAGCACAGGATGTTCTGGAAGATGGCTTGCTTTGCTGTAAACATCCTAGCTGAGACAGCCCTCAGGTAAGCCCAATTAAGGTTCTTTTACTGCCAATTTAAGTAGGAGTTGAAGTTTGGAAAGAAAGAGAATGTTTATATCTCTATAAATGAGAAGTTTTAAAAACTGTAACTTAAACATTATAACTTGAAACTTTTACTTTACTTTTATAACAAAGAGTTTAGGGGAAAACTGAGCTATTGTATATTTCCACTTTATAACACTTTTTATCCTAATGCCTCCAGAATCATAGGTATTGAACTTGACTCGGTGTTCTGTTGAAAAGCAAAAAACCCCAAAGGTCTCAGATGAAAAAAAAAAAAAAATCCCTGGGCTTGGGAATCTCTGAGAAGGTAAAACTTTCCCATTGAGTTGACGATTGTTAAAGCCTGCTATGGAGAACTTTGATTAAAATCTGAATTCTGCCCTGGCTGGGGTGGCTCAGTGGATTGAGCACCAGCTTGTGAACCAACGGGTCACTGGTTCGATTCCCAGTCAGGGCACATGCCTGGGTTGCAGTCCAGGCCCAGTAGGGGGCACGCAAGAGGCAACCAAACATTACTGTTTCTCTCCCTCTCTTTTTCTCCCTTCCCTTCTCTCTAAAAAAATTAATAAAATCTAAAAAAAAACAAACCCCAAAACCTGAATTCCATGCACTGCCAAGAGTCCTTCCAGGTCCCCAGTCCTCTGATGCCATGATTAAGATCTCTGGGCCACAGTGACAAGCATTATGGACAATGGCCAAGATCCCAAGACCTCAGGTTTCTTAGAAACATCATAGAGAAAACATAACCATATAATATATCTGGAGGCCCACCCCTAAAAGACAATTAATTAAACCTAGGACAGGTACAGCCACACAGATGTTTAGCCCTAGGACTGACCACAGAGACCGCTGACCACTCCTCATTACAACTGAGAGCGGAGCCCTAGAGATAACGGGGCTGGCCAAACGACTGCTGTCGTGAACGGCCGTGGTGGGACTGCGGGCCGGGTCCAGGCTCTTGCCGAGCTTGTTCCTTCAGTAAGCAGACTGTACATCAGTGGGGGAGAGGGAGGGGATGGGTTGAGGGCTGGCTGAAAAGGTACAGTCTAAATATCTGCTTTAGCGTATTCTGACTTTTGCTCTGAAGGATTTTACTGTAATTTATTTACAACAGAGCAGCCATATTTTAGCCACCGAACAGAGGTGAAGAGAGAAGGTATTCACTGCAGGAGTGTGTATTCAAAGTTACAAGTGCTAATACGGCTCAGAGAACATAATCCAAGTGACCTTCCACAACCTGGCCATTCATGGCAGGTGCTGCACCTCACGGCTGGTTCAAGGTGCTATTGTTGCACAAAGACATCTTTAATATTCCAAATTTATGCCATTCACAAAACATTTTTGTCCAAGGGCTCAGGAAACAAATCTTAAAAGTCAAAGAAACTAGTTTATCTACCTAAGATTAAAATCTAAATTTGTTTATTCAAAAAATACATACCTACCTCATATGAAGTAATGTGCTACACACTGAGAGATATTTAAAAGTGGAAAAGCCCCAAATGAGATAGCCTTGTAGAGGGGAAGGTCGTGCGCATCCAGGGGTACCCAACTGAGGGGTGCATAAAGACTTCCTGAAGTAGGGACTTTCACAGAAGCTCCTGCTCTGCTGGACGAGCCTTCTGTTCCGGCAGAGAGCTGTCACCAAGTGGCGCAAAGAAGCACCTTTTCATAATTCACATAAAGATGCCGGGGAGGCCAGCTTAGTGGTGGCTTTGGACAGAAATCTGACAACAACATTTATTAAAATTTTCAATGGTTCTCAAAGGACAAAACAATGCTCAAAAAACAAAGTCCAGGTCAGGTAATGCCCAGAGTCCTTCGCATTTGTCTGACCCACTTTTCCTGCTTTGTCACCAAGTACTGCCACACGCGACTCTCGTTCCATGAATATTCCAGCCTTTAAGAGAGTCTAGAACACACCATGCTCTCTCATGCATCTGTGCTTTTCCATCTGCCAGGAGCCCTGCTCCACCTGGGGAGCCCCATCTACCCAATGACGCTCAGCTAGTGTGAGGTGCCCCCTTCTCTGTCTCCCACAGTCCTGGGCACCTCATGAGATGACGCTGCACGGCCACGTGGTATAGAACTTCAGTGGTTTATACATCTGTCCCCCTACCCTGCGCTCTTATTCACGACACCTGGGGCACCCAGTGAGTGAAGAAAGAAAAACAGTTCCTACCTATTAGTAGCTTACACTGTTTTGGGGGATGATGACAATGGTCACTAAAAGCAACTGTGAGACAAGTACCTATGAAAATGGCCAGGGTGTGTCACACTGGCTGAGTCCGTGTCCACCGAGCAGGCCAGCCCGCACCAAAAACTCAGAGATGCTGAAGGGAAGGGGTCACAAGGAGTAAAGGCCTGGTCCCGGGTCTACCAGGAACAGACTGCAGGGCCTCAGACAATACAGTGGTTTTGCTTGGCTCTAGATCTCTCCCACAGCGCTAGGCTGCTCAAAGAGATAATCTATACAGAAAGATGTTTAAAACTAGAAAATGCCACTTTAGGGAATGTTAAGACTGACATTTAAAAAAAATCCCCACCTGAGGATATGTTTATTGATTTAGAGAGAGAGGAAGGAGGAGGGACAGGAGGAGACAGAGAGACAGACAGACATTGATCAGTTGCCTCCCGTACATGCCCCACTGGGGATTGAACTCACAACCTAGGCATGTGCCCTGACAGGGAATCAAACCCACGACCATTTTTTTGGTGTAGGGAATGATGCTTCAACCAACCAAACTGGCCAGCCAGGACAAGACTGACATTTTGTTGGTAAAATGACTTGGAACCAACTCATGAATCTATCATTCAACCAACATTAACGTCCACTGACTGAGTGTGGGACAGCGGCTGCTGTGCTACACTTCTAAAGTACAAAACCTCGTTTCTCTGTACGAGACCTAACGGTTTTTTTTGGGAGATGAGGTGGTGGCTCATATTAAAATAACTAAAAACAAAAACCGACTAAGAGCTAAACAAGCAAAATATATATCAGAGTAAAGGAGTTCAAAGGAGAAGCTCTTTCTGGGTGGGGTGGGGGTGGTGATGGCTTAATGACAAAGCAGCGACTTCAGTAGGTTATACTAACAAAGACTTATCTTGAAACTCTGGGATATAGAATTTTGGGGTAAAAGCAAAGAAAGAGTGAAGAGACAAGATCTCGAATCAGAACAGCTGACCAGCTGGCTGCAGTGGTGTTTGCGCAGGACGCTGACCAGGGAGGAGAAGGAGTGGGCAGAGTCCAGGAGGGTCAGTCCTGCGCGCTCCCGCTCCCTGGAGACAGAACGCCGCCAGGCCGCCCTGTGACGGCGCCAGGCAAAGGCCGCCAGTGTGCCACCCGGCTCCAGGGTCTCTACTCCTAGGCATGGTGGGACGGGCCACATGTGGAGCCCAACCACGCCAGGTTCTAACACTGATCCAGGTGTGAACCGTCGTGAGACTCATGTTGGAGAGCACAGGTAGCCGGACTGGCTGTAATTGCTCCCTCTGTTTTCCCCAAGCGGGAGAAAAGGGCGGGTGTCAGAAGAAATGTTAATCAGCAAGACAGAAAGCAAAGGTTCTCCTCTTATTAGCCACAGCAGCCCCAGCCAGGGACTGGAGCCCTTCCTGGGCCAACGAGGCGCACTGGAAGGTGACCACCAATGTCAATCTGGCACAATGACCTTGAGCTACAGGAAGGTACAGACCACAAAACAGAATTCAGGGCAAGACACATCATTTTAGTAAAATGGGGATAAATACTCGTAGACTAACTTTACATGATGGAAAGCTTTATAAAACTTAGTGTGAAATGCATTCAAGTAACAAATTGCTTTAAAAAGACTTTCTAGAGTAGATTCATAAGTAGATTTTTTTTTTTTTAATTTTGAAGAAAAGGGTAAGAGGCCAGCTCAATCACCGCTTAACTTTCAGGAAAATTATCTGGCTACCAAGGCAATGCAAACCGCATCGCCTACTTCCCCCTGTACTTGGGCAGCTGAGCGGAGACAGAACCAGGCGATGATGAGGACGGAGATGCCCACAAAGCACTCCCCACGTCAGGCATTGTTTCTAGGCGCTTTGACATGTATCTTATTTCAAACTCAAAACACTTCAGTCACATAGATATTTTACAAATGAGGAAAACGAGGGTTCAGAGAAGTCAGTAACCTGCCTGAAACCACCGTGAAAGGAGCTTCGATTCTATTAGAAGTGAACTCAACTGCAACCTTGAAATGCTTTCTTCCCCACTTTACTGCCTCTCTTGGAAGAGGACCCCTGAAATCGTGCCACGTGACAGAACTGCAGTGACTGCCTATGCTGTTTATGACATGCTGTTTATGACAAGCTGGTGCTTGGCTTGGATATATCCTCAGTCCCACTTAATGACATGAGCACTAAAAGGAGGGTCCTCTGCAATGCAAATAAACCTGCAGCTCCCACGTCAGCAAATCCTGCCCAGAGAGGAAGCCCTGTCTCTCCCTCGCTGCCCTGGCCCTGAGCGCAGGGCATCAGGTGAGGAAGCCAGCCATGGCTTTCATGTGCATTCATTTGTGATTGTTGGTTTCCTGTCGACGGGTAAGATAAAAGTTTTCCTAAAGTAACTAGGATAATGTGATAAAAGACAAATGAAAAAATGGAGTGGAATCTGCTACAAATAACTTAAACAAAAATCAAAGCAAAAGCAAACAATAGCTACAACTGAAAAAGACTTATTATTTCCTCCTGAGCTGAATTCCCATCTGCTTTTAAATGGCAACATGTTTTTCCATTAACTGGGAGCTACAGCCAAGATGCCAGAGACAATGAGGTCCTGGCCACAGCGGGGTGGCGGGCGCAGGCATGGCTGGAAGATGCTGCCTGCCAGCCCCCAGTGATGCTCCCCAGTGGCCGCATCCCTCCCCCAGCTGGCAGCAAACTTCCCCCTGGGGCTCTCCTGAGGATTACAGAAATGCTCCAGTTCTCTGGACAGATGCCCTCTCCAGAGAGAGACCTCAGAGTAATTCAGAAGGGTGTAAGGAGCTACTTTAAATGCCGGGCCTGTGGAAGCTTTAACAGAACAAGGCTGACCCAGCAAAATAAAGCACAAGGTGGAAAGAAATCGTTTTTAAAAGTACCTCCCAGCCCCATCATTCAAAGTACCACCAATATCACCTCCAGTCCAATCACCCTTTACACTGAAATTAAAATTAAAAATAAAAAACACTCATACAGTTAAAATAAACATTTTATGTTTGTAAAAAAACAGATTGTCAGCAACTCCCTCAGCTCTGGCTTACCTGGCCAAATTCCTGTTCGTATGGCTGATAGGGTACACGTACATAAAATTGCCTTTATATAATTTTGATCAATCTGCTCTCCTGTGAGGACAATTAATTGATCTGGAGTTTCATTCCTGTACCAAAAGGCGCCAGAGAGACACCCCCCAACTCTGAGAGAGGGGCTGTGCCCACACAGGGCGCTCTGCCACGGAGGTGGGGGCTCCTGCTTCCACGCACAAGAAGGAAGGTCTGTTTCACCTAAACATAGTTTTGAAAATCTTTCATTCCCTTTCCAGTTTAATAAGTGTTTGTTAAGTATGTGCCATGTAGTGGGTTCTCTGCTGAAGGATACGGCCTTAGCCTGGGGAGGAAGTAAATTAGTTACATCAGTGGTAAAGCAACGAGTCTGTAGGAGTCAGGTGACTGAGGTTCTGGCTTTGAATTCGTTCCACCATTAAAACAAAAATCAAAACTAATTTTAGCTCTCAACATCACAGCACCATTTTCATTTTGATGGAGAGGGGGAAAAGATGAGATCTTATATTTTATCTGAGCTAAATTTTATCTGTCTTACATTTTCTATTTATTAATTTTAAGACTTTAAAAAATGGTAATAGTTCTCAAACAATTAGGGCAACTGCCTACAAAAAAGATCCCTCAAAATATGATACAAACCTGTTTTGTCCAAGTTGAAAACCCCAAAACTAGTAAGATATAGCTCTGGAATAAATTTTCTATGAAGTTGTAATAATGTATTGATTATGATTAGGACCACAGTGGGATACCCTTGCCCTACCCAAGCATTATGGGACACAAAAAATGTAATCTGAGGGTGAACAGAATTTTCTGCTAGTTTTCCTTGACTATTTTTAGAAGATCTGATATAAACATTAATCGGAAACGAATGTGCTCGTATTTTAGACTAAATAAGACATGTTCCGTGTAAGAACCAGCAAGCCGGTACAACGCTCCCTGGCACCACCTGAGTTTTCTGCTTTCAGCCAGACAGAACCTCACTGGCTTTGATTTTTGTTTTGCTCTTCCCTGTTGCCGCCATAAACTACTTCCAAGTGAGAAGGCACATTTACACCTTGCTAACTGCTCTTCCTCCTCACTTGGGCTGAGTGAACGGTTTATGGTGTCTTCTCCTGGCTGTTTCCTGGAATCTGACAGGTCGCGCACATGATGCCAGGCCTCGGTCTCACGTCCGAAAGCAAACTCCTGAAACGCGGCGGCGGCAGCCAGCGGTGGCTGGATGCTCCCTGTAACGTAACAGGCGGCCACGCCAAGGAGATGCTCATTGGAACGACTGCTTGACAGGACTCAACAGTGCACTTCCTCTGCCTCCCGAGCCACCTTCTACATGGCTTTGCCCCAGTCACCGCAACGGAAAACCCCACGGGGGACATCAGGTGCACGCGGCTCGCACCTGAGGCAGAACGACGAGCGCACGTGGACTCTATAACAGGCAGCTGCTATTAGCTACGACGGTGTGACAGACCAAGTCCAATTCCACCCGCACACTGACCTTCGAACTCTCTGGGTACCGCTCACGACCGGCGCTGTGGGCATCTCTGGGTTTACAGAGACAGACGAAAACAGCGGCGAGCAAACAGAAGGCACAGTCCCAGTCTGCTAGATAACTCAGAATGAGAAGAATCTATGATATTTTGCTTTAAAATATCAATTTCCCAGTACAAATCCGTATCAGGGGTATTCAGAAGATATTTTTGTGTTGTTTGTCTTTTTCTTAAGAAACGCTTGCAGAAAGATGCACAACTATTTTAATGGAATTGTATTTTGTAAATAAAAATAGCCCAAATAAACAGTTGCTAAGGACAAAAGAAAATGTTTATCTGCCCTATTCAAAACTTTCCGATTTTCAGAGTTCCTGCTGCTATTATTGAGTATATTCTCAGTTAAGGGCAGGCTGTCCCCTTTGCAGTTTTTGTAAGAGAGTTTTTTTGTTAATCCACAAGCAGACTGAGATAATTTTCCAAAAAGGTAAAGGATAATAATATACTCTCTTTGGCAAGCCTTTTGAACCCCACAGTGCTCTCATTAGACCCTAACTTCACTGTTGCGATCTCAGTGAGAACATGGTCGAGGTGGCTGCAGCTCGTCTCCATCTGATGGGTCAAGGGATCGACGTTCAGAGAAGGCTGCATGGTCGGAAGCTGCTGTGTCAAGAAGCTCCACAGGGGACGCCTGCTTCCAGCCCAGGGTCCCCGCCCCTCAGTCAGGCTGCCCCTCTGACAACTACGTTTTGAGCACTGGCAGGAGCCAGGTAAAAAGAGCTGAGAGGTAACGCAGGTCGCAGGTCGGGTAACATGCAGTTTCTCTTAGTGACCACCTGTCACATGGTGCCTTTCCGGTGTTAAGACTGTTTGAGATACAAGTACTTGAAACAGCAGGCACCCCAAGCCAGCGCTTTCCTCCCACCACGATCTTTTCAGACTTTCTTACCTCTGCTCCTGAGTATGTGTCCGTTTGGAGGATGAGTTCATTCAGATCAACGTCCTGACTGATTGGCATAGAGTGAAACTGTAGGTTAAAGATCTCCCTCCTTGTGGTTGCATCTGGTAAAGGCACATAGATGATTCTATCGATTCTTCCAGGCCGCATCAACGCCTGGAAAGGAGATGCGGCAATGCGGGTTAACCAGGCTCAGAACTGACATTCCACATGAACAGTGCCCAAGGAAAGGGATGTCCGGAATCTCATGAATAACCACTATTTGAAATCAGTAAATAAAACACCTACTGGAGATTCTACAATCTATTTTAAAGATTCAAATCAATAAACAGTGTTCAGGGTACTTTTGAAAATAGAAAAGCAATGTTTCTGAGAGGCTTTTTGCTCCTCAGGAACTGTTAGGTCAGCAAAAGGTGACTACTATCTCTTGGGGGAATGCAAATATGACTTGCATTCATCATATCAAAAGAGATTTCTTTTGTAACTTCCTGCAGTAACTCTTAAAATATGGGTTAAGCTGCTTCAGAGCGCCCTCAAAAAGCATAGCTCTTATAAGAGACTCTCTCTAAAACTGAATGCAGTCATATAAACTTTCCTCATGTTTTACTGAAGGCTAATGCTTAAATTGTCTGAGAGCTAATAAATACATCTACTTAGGAATATTGAGCAGGCATTATACACCAGACATTGAGCCTGGTACTAGGAGACAGTATCAGTGGACGTAGGTAAAATCGACGGTGGTGACGGTAACACATGTCTACGAATATGCTAGAAACCACTGAACTGTATATTTAACATGGGTCAATTTTATGGTATGTAAAGTATATCTCCATTACGCTATTAAAAGAGATTGCGGTCTAACATGTGCATGTGTACATGTGCATGCGTGTGCATGTAGAGGGGACGACAGAAAGGGAGGTAGCAGGGGCGGTCACCCGAAGGAGTCAGCTGGAGTGCCTTCTACTTGTAATGGAAGCTCCTGGAAGGTTTTCAGTAGGACGGTGAAGAGGTAAGATTTACATGAAAAGATCACTCCTGTGGGACAATTTCAAAAGGTCTAACATACATGTAATCAGTGTCACAGAAGAAAAGGAAAGAGAAGATGTGGCAGAAAAAAAAACTGAAAAGAGTCAAAATGTCCCCAAACTGGTAAACAAACATAAATTTACATAATTAAGAAACTCAATGACTCCCAAGCAAAATAAATACAAAGAAAACCACACCTGAACACATAATATTGCAACTGCTGGAAACTGAGGACAGAGAAAACCTAGAAGATGCCGGACTGGGTGCAGGGAACAACAGTTTGAATAACTCGTGACTCTCAATCAAAACACTGGAGAGTGGGAACCAGTGGAACAACATTTTAAATGGCATTTCTTGAAGATTTAAGAGACACTCACTTACGAACCGTGAAAAACAGCACATTCCTATATGTACCCTTTTTATGATGAAGTATCCAGAAAGATGTGATAGAAGTCAGTACTGAAACCAAGAAGAACTTGGCATGAACAACTTCTAATTAAAAAAACAAAAGGAAAAAAAAAAACACAGACCCTGAAAACACAAATCCTACCTCTTCCTCTTATAAACAGTGAATCTTCTTTTTGATAAACTACAGAAAAAAACTGAGAATACTGCAACTAATCTTTCAAATATCTTTAAAAAATTGTTTTAAAAAGTCCTCCATAAGGTAGAAGATGGGGGGAGGAGAGGCAAAAGTAGGCTTCCAGTTGCAAGTACATGAAACAGTTTATTGTTGTATTATTTATTAACGTGTTAGTTTCTGCACAAACAACTGTAAACCTACTTCTGCCCTACCCTGTACATTATTTTTATAATATTGAAATATAAATAAACTCAAATGGGCAATTTGAGGTTCACACATCTACTGCACACACACAATGCAGAATCTGTGCACGTGTCCTGATGGTCCGGGAGAACAGGGAGGTAGTCGGGGGTTATCAAGTTCTCCAAACGAAGAAGAATCCCAGCTCATCAAATTAGAGGGTGCTCCAGATGAGCACACTGAGGCAGAGAGAGGCTAGGGGCCTGCCCGCATCGCACGGGAGTCGTGGCACCCGGACTGGACCGCTGGCGGTCTCCCCAGAGCCTGTCCTTCCATCTGCACCAGAAGGCACCTCTCTGGATCCTCCCAAAGTAAGACAAAGATGACATTGCCAACACAAGCCAGGGTCATGCTTTGCCAGTCATGAGGACAAGAATCATTTTTATCTAAAGCAAAAACACTTTTTCTTACTTTGACTTGAAGAGAATCAGAGAATCAAAGGATAGCAGTATCACAAAGATTTCTTCTATTGCCAAACTCTTGCATTTGCTGAGAAGACTGAGGTGCAGAGAAGTTCAATCAATGTCGTCACACACAGTTAAGCAGCAGGAGGACCTTAGAGTAAGCACTCCCAGTGTTTACAACGATAACCTACCGAGCTCCAATGGCGGTATGTCCAGAACCGTGGCGTGAGCTTTGCCACGGTGACTCGTGCAGTCCTCACGCGCATACTCAGGAGACACCCCTGCACCCACCTTACAGGAGGGAGAGGAACTGCCATGGTCAGAGGGGCATCGAGCGGCAAAGCTGGAGCAAGAACCGAGGCTCCATCCCACACCCTCAGCTCCCAGCAACGCAGCTGCCCCGTGCTGCTCTACCCGGTCACCCTCAGCCCATTGCTAGTAAATATACCTTTGTTACTGAATGGTGTTGATTTTCCTCTTTCTTGTAAGAAGGGCTCAACAACAGAAATGAAGTTATGTGCACGCGTTCCCCCCGGTTAAGACGGGCAATACTAAAGAAACACTTGAGGCAAGAGAACGATTCCACGCGATGGAGTAGAAAACCGGATTCCCCTGGCAATCAATCACCGGGTGCAAACCTCAGGGCCGTTCCTGACAGCTCCCAGGGCTCTGAGCAACTCGTCGGTGAGATGTGCCCGGGCTGGCTGTGAGAGCACTCCACGCTCAAAAGCTTTGAAGGCAATCTAACATATATTTACACTCACTGATGCGTGTGTGTGTTCATTCACACTGCAAACCGATTTTGCATATATGTACATATGTGTGTGTGCATATTTGGCCCCCTTGTATGTATGAAACTGCAGACCTCATTTTACTGTTTAAAAATGTAGGAAAAAATGCAGGGAGAACTTCCTTTCCAGCAACAGGGAGCTATCTGCCACTTCACAGAGATCCTTCCTGGTTTTAAGCAGCTGGGGAGACGCGATTTCCAACCCAAATACTTAGCTTGGCAAATTGGTGCTGTGTTGATTGATGCTTTTATAACCACACTTATTCTACCTTAAATATCAATATGGAAAGAGAGATGATTTGTTTTTCTCTACTTTTTTTTTGTGAGTTTGGGAAAATAGGAGAGAAGAGGAAAGGAAAGCAAACTATTGTAACCAGAACAGCGGGACGCCAGCGGTGAGCACAGCGCTGACGGAGGCGGCGGGATCACCTCCAATGTGCTCTGCCAGTGGGCACGGCAGGGTCCCTCTGTGCGAATGCAAAAGGGAAGCCTGGGCCTCTCGCCGAATGTTACACATCTTTAAAGACGAGCCTGAAAGTTTCAAGTACAAGTCCACCGCAGTCTCTAACAAAGCGTTTGAACAAATCTTTCATGTGGGCCGTGGGAGTAATACTGCTTCGGGCATTAAAATTAACAGGACTTTTGATACAAAAGTCCTCAAATGGGCAATTCTGCTTTAATGATTTTTTAGAAAAATGAAAGAATTTTGTTTTGAATTACTCAATGCTGCTCCTTGAGGTCAGTTAAGAATCTTCATTTGCCTTTTTCATTTTGTTTTGTTTTGTTTTTGTTGTAACAAGGAAGATTTCCTGGAGGAATAGCAAAAGTGCTGGCCTGGTTTTCCTGATTTCAGGGTGATAGGAAGAACTGACAGTAATCTCGAAGGTGTTTTTCTACATTTTACCTAACTCTGTATGAGACCAGCTATTCTCCGGATCTAGGAGCGTCCCCGCAGAATCGCAGCTGCCCTGCCACACTGGAACGTGGCGTTCGATTCTCCCAGCCCTGGGGTTCTTCTGGTCCTGCTGTCTGCGCTCTGCCAGTACCACTCGAACACGCTGGGCTGCCACCAGCCTCGTCCCCCGCCTTACCCTGCTCAGGTCCTGCCCACCCCCTTTCTCCCCCTCGCACAACCAGAGCTGCGTAAACTCTACTTGTCTCCAGTTCCTTGTCACTCACCTCAGTTGACTCCAATCTGTTTCTGTCACTCCATCAAAATGACTTGTTAACATATCACTGACCTCCAGATTGTTAAATAAAAAAAAAAAACACACACGAAACTTTTTTCTGCCTGTATCTTGCCTAAACTTTCAGCAGGATTGAAGAAGCTGGTTTTGCTCCTGAAACACTTCTGAACCTCTGTGTGATATCTCTCGTTTCTCTGGATGCTCTTACCCAGCCACCCTTGCTTGCTGTTTCTCCCCCAACTCTACCTAAAGTTAAAGGTTCAAGTTCTTCAGAGCTTATGTTTAACGTGTTCTCCTTCTTCACCTTCCCTCCCCCATCCATTCCTTAGACCAGAATCATCATCTACAAGTGAATGATTCCCCCAAAACGACATACCAGGCCCACATTTCTCCACTGACTCCGACCCGTTTCTAACTTCCTACTTGTCATCTCTATTTGGACGCCACATAAGTATCCCCAAATCAACACGGCCAGCATCATCCATTATTTTCTTCTCCAAACCTGTGATACTTCTAGGATTTCCCATTCTTAGTAATTGGCTTTTCACCAACCCAGAAACCTGGGAACTGTATATCTTCTCTCTCATTTTCCACTTTCAAAACTGCCAGATTCTGTGGATTCCAAATAAAATATCCCCATCCACTTTGTCCCACTCCCACTGCTGGACCCACTCCCTCACGGTTATCCTTGCGTCCCCTCCTGTCACGCGCCCCACCAAAGACTGTTCCTACAGAACGCTGGAACAGCGAAATGACTGTTTGATGCAAATGGTGATCGTGGCCGCTCTCACTCACATCCGTAATACCTTCCACTGTTTCCCACTGTCCTCAGAATACAGAGCATACTATGTTCTCTCCAGACTGGCTTTCCAAACACTGCGCCCCCAAGTGGAATGGTCTCCTGTCCTCCACTCTCTTCTTCTGCTAGTGGTCTGTCTATTCTGTACCGTCATCTGACAACTCAGTACCTCGGGGGAGCCCTTCACAATCTGCCAGACCAGGTGAGACATTGCCCCTCCCATATGCTTCCCCAGCACTTGGTATTTATACTCAGTACCGAATACCTGTAATGATTTTTAAGTGCTTAAAATTATTTAATAGAAGTGCTATATACCATTGTGCTGGTCCTTGTAATATATATTCTTCGTGAGAATGGGGGGGGGGGGGGGGGGGCGGGGCGGCATACTTGTATCGTTCAATCACCCGTTCAGATATCCAGCCAGGATACCTTAGGTGCTCAATAAATCCTGTCGACTGACTGCCAGCAGTTTTCAAATACACAAACCACAACAAATAGCCTCCAATTAACTTATCTAGTAAATTAAGGTTATATAAATATTCTATTTTGTATGGCTTATAGAGGAAAAAAGTGGCTTTATGCCAATCATATGTAGTTTCAAATCCTTAGTTGTCCATTTGCGAAGTGGGTGACCATTTACTATCCGATTCCTTTGGCTTCTCTGAGCCTCATTTTCATTACTCTAAGATGTGGTCATTCTGCTACCTCTGAGGACTGTCCTAAGGATTAAATGAGATATCATTTAAACTATTAAATGAGATATCATTTAAACATTACAACTATCAGCACACTTTCCAGTATACAGTGTGTACTAAACAAATGGAAGCTGTCACTACTCAGAATGACCTGGCTTTGCACATGCACGGTTTAGCACTCCGTCATTCCCCAGTGTTCTGCATTGCGTGGTTTCGGTAAGCGGTCAGAATGACCATCTTGTCAGCTGTGTGTAGTATCTCTTTTTCTCCAGCTACTTTTAAGATTGTTCTCTTCTATCATTAGTTTTATACAATTTAACCATGGCGTGCCTTATGTAATTTTCTTTGTGTATATCCTGCTTTGGTTTATTTAAGGTTCATATTTTTCATCCTATTTGGAGGTTTTTCTGACCATAACTTGAGGAAATGATTTTCCGCCCCTGACAGCTCTTTCCTGGGTAAGTACTGATTACACAGAAGGTCCCGAGGGTCACGGAGGCTCCAGCCCCCTCCCCAACCCCACCCCCGCTTTCTCTCAGTGCTTCAGCGTGGGGAGTTTCATTGCTATGTATACCTAATCCACCAACAAATCCAACCAGTGAGTTTCTACTTCGGATACTGTATATTCCAGCTCTACCATTTCTACCTGATTTATTTCACAGCCTCCAATTATCTCCTCAGAACTACACTTTTCTTTAAATCCTCAAATGCCTGCATAGTAGCTGTTTTAAAGTCTGTTACTTCGAGCATCCCTGTGAGTTACAGTCTATTTCTACTGACTGCTTTTCCTTCTACTTACGTGGTTTTCTTATTAAAAAGACATTAGGAAAGAGGAGGACAGAGGAGACGGTACTAGAATTTTGAAGAGACACAGCAGAGGAGATGGTTGTCTAGGAGAGTGGAAAGTAAACAGACGGAATGAATGAAATGTTCTTATCCAGAAAAACTGAGACTCGGAAAAAAACTGTGGGACATCAGTTTAAATATCTTCAAGGAGCTTCAATGAAATGTTTTGATTTTTTTGAGGCCAGCTTGGAGGTTCTAAGTTAACATAAAGCAAAGGACTATTTTAAGTAATTCCAAGAAACTGAAAGGAGCTCCAAAGGAAAGGATTAGAAGGAAGATGTGGCCGCTGTGCAACCCGGGGTGCCGCTCGGCCCGAGAGCCCCCCAGACAGAGCACACGGGCTGCCCTTCACGTTTCTGCGGTCAGTGTTAGCTCACTGGGAGAACGTTGGCCCGGGCCCCCAGACTGCAAGTCCAACGCCACGCAAGGCTCCCGGGCCTCTACCCGTCCCAGTCTCTGCTGACGGGGGTCAGGACCTTTAGCCCTCCTCTCACAAACCTACGGCCAGTCTTCGTGGGACTTGGATTAGTTCAAGCTGGACTAGAGGAACTTTCGAAGGATAATCTGGAGAAGTACGATATAACCAGAAGCAAAAATGCAGGTCCCTTGGCCTTTATCTTGAAGCCTAAGCAGTCCCCTGGCTCGAGCCTCCTCTGCTCACAGACCGATCCGACACTGTCCTACACGTCCCCCACCCACAGCCCTGTGCTGAAAGAATTACCTGGAAAAACTTATGGAAAATTATCCTTTCCTATAAATCCTGCTCCTCAACAATCTACGCATGAAAAGCAACAATAAACAGTCTGTGAGCAGAGCAAGTAAAAAGGCCGTAAGAAGCAAGTGCCTCTCAAATTTTGGGGCCTTGTTTGCTCAGTGCGGACCCTCAGCCTTGCTACCAGCCAACAGCACTCCGCTGTGTCCCGAGGACAGTCCTTCCGCGGGGCCGTAAGGGTAACTCTCAAGACTGGAACCCCGCACGGCTGTTCCACCAACCACATTGCAACGTAACAGCAACTGCACGCCAGAGCAGCGGTGCACAAGAACTACTGGTGCCGGAAAATGACACCTCTCCCAGCAAGGAGAAACATGTGCTAAACCCATCCCAGAGCTTTATAGGAGAATATGGAATTTAAGACAACAGACACATAAGAAAGTGCTATATGTTAGAAGGAGCCATTCCTGACATAATGTTCTAACTTATTTACCAGATTGACAGAAGTAAAGAAAAATCTGTTACTCGATTGGCTCAGGTAATATTGCATTTCCTACAAAATCACGACACAACTGAGTTCAGGAAAACAGTAAGTAAAAGCTGAAGCCCACCCCTGACCCAGGACCCTCAGCTCTAAAACATATGAGATCTCCAATCTGATTATACCTGCGATATCACACACCATCGTCTATATACATTCTGGCAATGAAAAAGGTAAAACCGTACATCGCAGTGGTCCAAGAGAAATACAGTGTGAGCCATATGACTACATTTTAAAAGATTTTTAAAAAGGTAAAATTACTTTGAATAATTTATTTCATTTAATGTAACAATCCCAAGTGTTATTTAAATACCAATGTAAAAATTATTTTTAAAAAGTCTTACTTTTTTTGTATAAAGCCTTTGAAATCTAGAGTATATTTTATACTTCAAGCACATTTTGATGTGGACAAGCCCCATTTCAAGTGCTCAGTAGCCGCATGTGGCCAGCGGCTACCAAATGGGACAGGCAGGATTGCCCCCAATACATACTAAATCCTCCGGGCAGTAGATAACCACTGGGAAGTTTACGAAACTCATTAACCAGTCTCCTCGACTTCCTTTGAAGCAGAGAGCATCCCTGCCAGGCAGAGGACTGTATCTTCACGGACAGTGAGATCAATCTTCTCATGTTGCCAAGGGGTGAGTTTCCACGGAAGCTCGATTTCTATCCAACATCATTTCTGAAACACAGTATCACGCCCACCAGATCTCTAAGATGATCAATTTTGTTAAATTAAAAATGAGTAAGTTCATTTAAAAAACTAATTAGCCATTATCAGCTGAGGAATGTTCAGCTTATTAGCAACAACAGGGTCACTGCTAGGAACCACTGGGCGCTGGAATCTGAGCAGCAGAGAGGCGCTTTAGGTCGGAGTTAAGCTGCTGCGCAGCTCTGCGCCGAGCTCGGTGTTGACTCTGGTTCGGATTTACGTCAGAGGCCTTAGTCGTCAGAGAAAGCAAAGGGGCCCCAGCAACCAGGCAGACTGCTACTTACTAGGAGAAGCGCGCAGTGGGACTGCGTTGTCCCCATGACCCGGCCCCAAACTGTGGTCCTAAGACTTCACAGCACAGATTCGAGATTTTCAACTCATCTGAGTAACAGTTCGGAGACAGGAACAAATGTCTGTTTATCAGAGCTTTCCATTCATTTTAGGAAAAAGGCCAAGGTCTCCGTGTTAGGTGTGACTGTTAGAAATGTGTGTGGTATGTGTATGTTCGTTTTAGGTATTAATACACACACCACACACAGCACATATGAGAAAAGTATATTTTGTCTTCCAAAATAGATAACGTGTTTGTTTTTCTATATTTATTTTCACATGTAAGTTATGGGTATGGATATCATCCATAGGAAATATAAAAAGAAATGATGTAAATTAATCATTTCATGTTTTTCACTAATTTGGCACACTAAGTGCCAGTACATGTAATGGTGATCCATTCATTTTTGTCACAGATTTTGATATGTTTGGATGTCTCAGATTTTGATGTTTATTTAGCAATAGTCATAGCTGACCACTTGCTTTCTTCTAACACAGACACTGAAATACAAAAAAAAGGCCCCAACAGTACAGTACCTTTCAATTCCCACTCAATTTAGAGTGACTTCGTACCTAACGCCAAACTGCGTTAACTGTGACATCACAAAACACTCCCACCCCCACGCTTCCACAGTAGGGGCAGCAGATTGCAGAGAGCAGGCCCGTGCGCACATGCCTGTGAAGCTACTGTTAGGTGACTTGTCTGCAGTAAAAGGCTGCATTAAGTCCTTCATTAGCCAACCAAACAAATGCTCATTGGCCTGGCACTGAGCTTTTCAAGGATAAGCAATAGAGCCCCGGCCTGCAGGAGCTTAGAGGACGGAGATGCCACGTGGACCATTTCAATCCAAGGTCAGACTTCTCAGATTTGACCATTTCGTTCGTAATGCCAGAATCTGAACAACTAACTCTTCTAACCAAAAAACTGTAACAAAAACCTCCTGAACTATATAGAGATGAGATTCAATTCAGCTCACTGAAGCGTCAGAATTCCTTTTTCTAGTACATATTAGCGGCCTGCTTTTATTGCAGCTGCATCCAATCCAGTACAAATGGCAAGCAAATTTCCTTTCTCCAGCTTCATACTCTCTGTGAGATTCACTACTATACGTGACAACCAGGCCGCTGAGTAAAACGGAAATCCCTCTGGGGAAGAAGCTGAAGAAAACCTTAAGCTGAAATCCCTGGGACACCGTTCTGGTCCTGCTCTCCTGCTTCCTGCAATTCCTGTGTTTTGAAAAGGAAAAACTTGAGTCAAACTTCCTCAAGTATGTGCGCCATGTCCCACTGACACGCAGGACTTCACGCTTCCTCACGCCGGGCAGAGGCAGTGGGGTGGTGCCCCTCAGACCTGAGCTGCAGCCGACCTTGGTGACAGCTGCCCAGCTGCCCCACTTCCGAGGGGTGAGCAAGTCTGCTGGGTTTACTGCCCAGGATTAACCGACTGGGGTGTACGGAGGGGGAAACTGTAAGTGCTGAAGAGTCACATGCTATAATCCAGGATGACTTGTCTGACTTATTTTTAAACCCTGCAGAGCTGATTATACAGTACTCCTAAAACAAGCGATCATTTCTAAAAATAGCCAGGAAGAGCGTGCGTGTGCCACGGTAAAGGATCTGGTGTGGGTGACGGCATGACACACTGTCACTCACAGCATCCTCCACACAGCGGGCCATTCACTTCAGTTTCGTGCTGAAGTTTTTCCTTTCTACATTTTTCCAACTGAGAGAACTTCTCCTCTACGTGTACCTAAAAATAAATTGTTGAGTCCAAATCAGTGGAAACGGATGGTCTCCCTTTCCTGAAATTCACCAGGAGAATGTTCAAAACATGATGGAGTTCTAAAGGAGGAGTACAACCTGAGGGTCTTAACAGGGCCACCTGATCCCCGCCACCTGATTCCAGAGGCTGCCAGCACTACCGCCCCGCCCCCCCCCCCCCCCCCCCCCCCCCCCCCCCCCCCCCCCCCCCCCCCCCCCCCCCCCCCCCCCCCCCCCCCCCCCCCCCCCCCCCCCCCCCCCCCCCCCCCCCCCCCCCCCGCTGTGGGCTCCGCCCACAGCTCAGCTGTCTCCAGCCCCTCACCTCCCTGAGCAAGGCTCGCTCTTCTGCTACTGTGCAGCAGGGAGGGCCCAGGACTCTGAGGCGGCAGGAAGGTGGGGTGGGGGTGAGGACACAGCTGCGCTGGAAGTTATGGTTGACCACCTTTTACGTGTGAGGAAGGTCATGAGCCATACTGTTCGTACACAGCAAGGTGATGCAGTCAGTTTATTTTTAAAATAAAACCTGCACTGCTTTCTCTGAACAAAAAAGTGACTCATATTATTGTAAACAATTTCGAAACAATGCTGACTAACATTCATTATGTGACAGGGCAGTAAGAAGCTAGGAGAATTCCTGGGTGAGTGGAGGGAGAACAGGAAAATTAAACAAGGCCAAACAGTGTGAACAATGTATGGCCAGTGAGTGAATCACAAGGCCTTTCCTCCCCTCACCAGGTCGCCTGAGAGCAAGTGCCGGAGTTTACACCTGTCCTCCTAACCAGAGAATACACAGCTTACACCGCCCCAGTTAGTGCCGTCTGCGCAGCTACACCCAAGGACAGATGAAGTCAGGGGAACAGATAGCAAAACCCCATTAAAGTCAGACAGACTCATGATAAAAAGTAAGAGAGTAAAGCAGACAAAAGAATAATCCCAACCCTGCCTCCACAGAATCATTTTGATGCTTCAGCATATTAAAAATGCACCTAGAAAGCTGAGGAAACTTTTGCAGACAGCGCCCCCCCCCCCCCCCCCCCCCGATTCTCACCTGAAGAAGAGATAAAAACCCTCCAGACTGGGTGCAGGCTCACTCCAGAGTGCGCCCACGCCCCTTCCCCGCACGAACCCTTTACAACCTCCTAAACTCTGCGGGTCCCCAGGAGACTTGCAACCAGGGGAGCAGCGGGCAGCAGCAGCTCGTCCTGGGCTGCCCACGATCCTGTTTGCAAGACCCCCTTTCGTCTGACTTCCCGGTGACCTAACAGCAGCCCAGCCTGGGCTCTCTTCTGCTGCTTCTTCCACCCTAAGTCCTTCCTTGGTCTCACTGTCCCCAGCTACATGAAATATACTCTCCCAATCTCCTGGACTCGTGTTGTGAAATCTCTCCTGCCCAAAGTCAAGAACCCACAGACTACAGGCTGGCCTAAGGCAGACCCACTCCAGGCAGGTTCCTCTCCAGTAAAAATTAGAAAGAAGGTATCACCAAAGTGATAGCACCACTCACATTTTGGGGAACAAATTTCCAGACCACTGCAATGTACACTGTTTTACATGAAAACTGTTATTTTATTAGAGGTCGAATAAGCCACGTGATCTAAGATTCCCTTTTATAGAGGAAGCCTCCATCTCACAGAGAAGGTAATAGAAGAAATAAAATGCGAAGGACCTAGAATTTAGCCTCTGAGAAACATCACAGAAAGAGATGAAATTAGCCAAACTCAGAATATCTCAGTTCTTTGTAAACAATAAATTCTCCACGGCAAAGGACAAAATGAATGCAGTCACTGGAACAGCTAAGACAGAAAAGGGGGAACGATGTATGGGGAGTGGGTGCTCAGCTGATGCAGAGATAAACTGGGAGGCTGTTAATGAGAACAAGGAAAGAAGAGTATCCCACCATCCCCTGGGGCTGTCAAGGACCAGAAACTGGGGACTACAGCTGAGGTAACAGAAGCCAGGGGACCAGGGATGAGGCGAGAATGAATATAGGGGGAAAAAAAGCCGTCCTTCTGCCCTCACCTATTTAAGCCCATGGTAAAAGAGGGGCAATAATAAACAGTACAGAACCGTGTAGTGGGAAGAGCCAATTTCCTCTTCCGGTCCACCAATTTTCCTTCACAGAAACCATTTCTCCCAGACGTTTTCTATTCTTAGATACATATATCCAAGCCTGTCCATTAAAAAGAATAGCAAAATGGGGCTTTTCTTGCTTGGTTTCAATCTGCTGGTCACAAATATAGGAATTTTTACCCAGAGCATCTTGAAGGAACCACCAAGCCTCTGAAAATCTAGGTAGCAGGTGGGCAAAATGCTGTTCCGTGAGCTAAGGTAGCAGGACTTTCAAGATGAACCCCCCTTCCATTACTTGTTTGAACCTAGAAACAAGATTATTAGTCTGGGTGAAGACAATTATTAATAGACTAAAGATTTCTTAACACTTACTCTAAACCATAAACAGTATAGCCCTGGCTGATGTGGGTCAGTTGGTTAAAGTCATCCCCTAGACTGAAAGGCTGCAGGTTCGATTCCCAATCAGGGCACACACCCAGGCTGCAGGTTTGATCCCCAGTCAGGGTGCACAGGAGAAGGCAACCAATTGATGTTTCTCTCTCACACTGATGTCTGTCTGTCTGTCTGTCTCTCGCAATGAAAAAATGTCCTCAGGTGAGGATTAAGAAAAAAACTTACACTGTGAAACAGTATGAGTAGAAGTGAAAAAAATGTATCACTATCAGTGACTCTCAGCTACAGCCAAACCTCATGAATTAAAAGCGTACTTTCCGACTTGTGTGCTGTGACATCTACGAGACGGAGGTCTTCGTGATCTGCTGGACTAGACGGGCTGGTCCAAAGGACCGAGGATCTCCACTGATGTCTTCCTGCAGTTCTTAGTTCTGTCTCTCAAGCACTTTCTGGCCTTTTCTGGCTTGCTGATAAAACTGGCGCGTGCTACAGAATATTCTTCCCTGCTCCCTCACCAAGCCTGCCATGGAAAGTTCTAAAAATAGTTCAGACAGGCTCTTACCCGGTGCCCCTGGATGGATGTCACAGGGCTGGGGAACAGGATGAAAACACAAACAAACCTTCACGTTTATAAGCATTGTTATGATAAAACGGTCGTTAGCATGAACCAATGGATCTGTCTCATTACGTCTCCCAGGGCTTTTTCCCCACAAAGCCCTGGGAGACGTAGCCCTGCTGGAAACAGAGTAGGTACTCAACAGCACATAGTAGGTATTCAGTAAACAGAGAGTCAATGAACTGTATTTATCCTCTTCATTTACATAGAGTTGTACTGTCACATACTTTTGTGTCCAGTGCCTACCTACGGGACGAATTCTTCCCACAAGTATTCCGCTGACGGCCGATTCATCCGCACTAACCTATGGAGGTGGCGACGTCCCCAGTGCTGCTACGTACATTATTGACTGTCCTCTTGGAAAAGTCGCTGTGACTACGGAAGGAGTTCAGTCTGCCCGACACCAATCACAGAGCGTGAGGACTGATTATGACAATGCAACAGCTAACGCTTACTGAGTCATTATCTGCTAAATATTTCATAAACCTTCGATCATCCAACCCCCATTTTGGAGGTCGTAAGAACCCATGAAAGTAAGATGGAAACACCACTTTTTGCTCAGCAAAGTACGTTCACTCTATAAAACATACTTGCAGAGCATGGAAAGTTATTTGATAAAGGTTAGCAAATTTAAGCCTCAAGTACATGCAGGGCGTTTTGTTCTCAACCACAGAGCCTCTTCATGTAGCTAATGCCTAGTGTTTGCATTGCCTTTCTGAAAAAGTGCACTTTCTGATTACAGTTCTGGAGTGGAATCTGGCCAGTGCAGACTGTTGGTCTTAGCCAATCAATAGAGGTAAGCCAAAAAGACTCCTATCTCTGTATTTTCCAATTTTTGAGTAAGTTTAGAATTATTCATGGAAATTGGTAAGTCTTAGGTAACCTTAGTGATTAACTGGCTTACAAATATTTAAAACATTTAAAGTCACTCCCTCAAATACAAGGATGTTCACACTACAGTTACACTAGTATTTCCTGACTTGGCAAAGAAAACAGGCTATGAAAGATTAAATTTCAAGTATATCTTCCATTTTATTGTTTTTTCGTTCACTTTATTAAAATTAACTCACTGTTCTTTCATTATGAATTCTTAAATATCGTCCTCTCAGGACTCTCTGAAGTGCCTTTTTAAAGTCTCACTTTGCAGGCAGAGCATTCACTACAAAAAGAAATGGGATTTGAAGTCCTGGCGTGAGAAACTCACGTGAGGACATCAGATCCTAGTCATCACGCCGAAACGCAAAACCAGTGACTTAGTTTTGAGAAAGGGACTGGCACCTCATGGCAGCCACCTCGCCTCGCAGAGGTTAAAAAGCTGTCCCAGCTCCAGAGCACGGCAGCCAGGGCACCGCCAGCGCACACATGCCTGGACACGCTCTTTCCTCTCCGCTGGAGTGACAGGCCTGCTGTCTCCAGGGCAGCCGCGCTCAGACAACGAAGGGAACCACTCCAAACCGTGAGCAAGGCCACGGTGAGGGCCATGCGGATGGCCCGCACAGTGGCAGCCCCAGCCGGGCACCCTTGGGCAAACATGTCTACACTTCAAAGAAAAGTCAGGCCAGGCCACACAGGCCTGCGCCCTCGGGGCCCCTCGGCTCTGTTGTCAGGACACCCGGAGGAGGGGCATAAAGGGCTGCTCAGACACAGCCGCCCCTGGGCTTCCAAGGCAAAGCCAAGGAAGAGCAGAGGACATAACCCAGGCGGCTCCTCTCAGGGGCCCGGGCACAGACGAAACGCCATGGTGGAAAACACGAACCCACGCAGTGCGGGCTTTCCTTCAGGAACAGGGTCGCCTGGGCTGGTGTCCTGTGTTATTTCGTCCAGGGCCGGTGCGCACTAAGCCCTGGGAACCAAAGTTCGTCTGAAATAATCGGAGCATGTAAACTTCGACACATCTCTTACTTTGCAAACTGGAAAATAGGAAACTAAGACCTTGCTCCACATATCAATAAAGGAAGAGATAAAAGGACACAGAATTAACAAAAGCAGTCCCCTGGCCTGCAAAGGAATGTAAACATATTTTTCATTCCCTTAGAACAATAGTAAATTTTTATACGCTAAAGTATCTTTAAAAAATTCAGTCCAGGAGAAAACCAAAGTCTGGATTGGGTGAGCGTTCCACACAAAACAGGACTACGCCACGGCAGACATCTTTATACCCCGGAGTGGTAAGGGTCAGTGGGTCTGTCTGCAGCTTCGGGCTTCCAGGAGAGACAAGAGATTAACATTGGAAATCTGGGAATGTCATTAAAAAGCTTCTGTAATTTATTATAACTAGTGCTTATAACAAGACAGTATTTACCTCAAATTAAAATTTTCCATGTGTAAAAATTAATGTGTCATTACCTATTTAGAGCTGTATTTTTACCTATTATTGCTATAGTTCCTTCCACAAATTCAAAATAATGATTCTATCAACGATTCTGATCATCTTTCTGTCTCTGCAGGTCATCTAAATCCCACAAGTTCAGTTTATACAGCAGTCCTTTTGTACCATGTAAAAACTAACACTGTTATATTTAATGTCTGGAAAGATCAGGATTCCTATCATATGTCCCCAACACCTGACCTTCCCTTCTCCCACCACTCAGTGTCACCACTACTATCTGTGCCTTGAATCTGCAGACCTAGTGTCACATGGCCCTTCCTCGACGCCACATCACACTGCCAGGAGAAGCCCCAGGAATGCAGCGCACTCATCTCCCAGACGCAAACCCACCAGTGTCAACAGCGTTCCTGGCCTGTCTCCTCCCACCCCTCTCTCACACTATTTCACAGCAAGTCACACACAATATATTAAAAAGTGTAAGTCAATGCTAACACACTCCAACCTCAGATACAATTCTAAGAAGCAGGGGAGGGGGCAGGAACACCCGACGAGACAGGCGTGCTATGCGCGCACGCCCTCGCCACGACGCCGAACCATCTGGGTGGTGGTGTGGGGAGGCCCCCAGTGGCCCTGCGCTGAACGCCTTCAACTTGGTTTCTGTTCTGTCTCAACGCGCGATTCTATGGAAGGCTTCAAGACCCCACAGCTCCTATTGTTTCGTGATATTTAAATAGAATTTGTAGTTCAGCATTCAAAAACGTACCTTACAGAGTTAACACTTTTAATTTGATCTAAGTTAACACCTGACTCCCTCTGCGCACATCCATGAAAGGAATGTACATACGCTTATAAAAAAGAAACTGGAGTGAAACTCATGAGCTGAATAAGGAATTTAATGTTTTTGCCTTTTTAATTCTTGTCTTCATAACACCTGCTACATGCAAATATCTATATTCTCTTAACCCAGGGAGGAGTTTAAGAATAGAAATGAGTATTAGGGATAAGGAGGGAAAATACAAATTATAATAAACACGAATGGTTATTCATATTACCTGAGCTCACAATGTCTAAAATAAGAGAACCAGCGCCATCCTAAGCTTCTGTATTGCCTGGATTGGTGGGTTGTAATATGTACTTGGAATGTATCTGGCTCCTTATAATAAATGTAGGAATGGCCAATATCAAGTGTGTGAATCCAAAGGTTTCAGACGACTACTTCAAACGGCGAAGGACTGCAGTGGAGACTGCTGGTGTTCTTGCTTCTACAGGTCTAATGAAAACCAGGAGGTGGACACGCGGTCTCTGACAGCCAGTTCGCTGCTGATATTGGGAAGATCGCCTTCACTGAAACTAAAGGACGGCGTTCTTGCCTATTATCATCATCAATAATCTTTTCAACTCATTGAGTGTTTTATGCTTAAAACAGAGCTTTGCATTGCCACAAGAATTACCCCTATGAATCTAGAAATAAAGACACCATGGCAAGAACCACACTAACACTAGACATTAGTGTTGGGAATGGGAATTACAGGGACGTTGTTTCTAATGCTATGAATTAGTAGTGAACTTGGGAAATCTCAGAAGTATGCTTCTGTAACTTCACTTGACTCTCTCATCTGACCTCCACACCTGCTTACACCTGACTAACACACAGCAAGTAACCAAGATCCTGTTATGCACACACCACATGAAATTTTCAAGTTCATAAACAATGAGTCTAATGTAGGAAAAAATTATGTGCTTTCTTTTTTGTGTGTAAAATGCTCAGGAACACTATGTTAAGTTGCTTAGTATTGAAAAAACCTCGCCAGCATCCCTGCGAAAGAGGGGTTGGGCATCCTACGTGGACACGGCCTGCGGGCGGGGTAGAAATGGGGGTGAGAGCTCACCCTGCCAGCATTTCCAGCGTGGGGAGGGAGTGCTGGTTTCTTTCCAGGTCAGACTGGCTGTCGCCGCGATCCTGACAGAAAGAGTTATTGCAGTGATGCTCTCTCTACCTGTGATGGCTGAGGGCCACGGAGATGGCAGAACAAGGGGGAAGCCTGGTGGACCACCCCCACACAAACCTGTTGTCTGGGCTTGGTTTGGCCTCACTTCTCTTCTCATAGGAGGATTAAGATTCTTACCCTAATAAGATCCGCTGTTACACTTGCATTTTGTATGTGTTGCAGAGTCTAGATTTTCAAGCCAGAACGGTGCATCTCCACATACATAAACCCCCAGTCCCCCCCACGTGCAGAGTATTTGGACACATCTGCTACTGAGATTCTTCCACCCAAAAAGGGCTGTTACTCAAATCTGACATTTCTTAAATGGAGATTTTAAACAATTTATTCAGTATGAGGAAAAAACACAAAATTTGAAATTCCTAACACTGACCTCACGGAGCTTTATATTTGTGACGAATTTTGGGTGTGTATTTTATAAATTAGCTTCAGCAAGATTTACCTGGATTCTCAGGACAGGAAATAGCTGTGAGAAAAGGGGGGGTTTGGGGCCCAGCCCTCTCTACATGGAACAAACGGTGTGACATGTCTACTGGCCTCCTTCGTACTTGACCGACTGGCACGGTGCCCCAGTGATGACAGCAGTGAGCAAGCAGTCATGCTTCTCTTTTCCTCTGTCAGCTGGTTTCACTGCTCCGGTCACCGTTTGAGGTCGATCACTAAGCTATCATTAGCTTAATATCCTCTTAGAAACTAGGAGGGAAATGGGTAAATGAAAGGCTGATGACACTTTACAGTTATGGATCCAGGCTGCCTTATTTCCCGTGTGTGCAACTCAGAAATAATAATATCATGGGGGGTGCCCTGCAAGAAAATCGACGTGTCGATGGTAATTAAGTAAGGAATATTATTGTAATTACAAGGGGTCATTATCTTTACTACTACTTCTGCTGCTGTTAACGAGCGCCCATTGTGCCCAAGAGCGGAGGAACGGAGCTGTGTGGTTTTGTCAACACCATCAAGCTAGGAAATCTCATGTTTAAGGCCATGCATTGATCATCAATTTGGAATTACAACTCAAAAATTGAAACATTAGTCAAAAACCCAAATAAACTTAATTGAATGCAACCAGAATACTGATGTAGTTCCTTGACACCTTTTTGAATTTTTCAAATCCCTCAGATTTTATATAACTCATTAAGAGAGATTTGCTTTTCCTTACAGAGGAAGAATATTTTTAAAAACTGCTACAGTATTAATGTAATGCTAAGTGTCCCTAGAAAAGCTACTGTAAAAGCACCATTGGGGTTTCAACGAGTTTTTCTTGAACCCTTCCATCCAAACTTGCTCTCTCCCTGCTAACCCTGCGATTTCTAAGGTCAGGGACGATGCCGACTCCCTCTGACATTCTTCCACCCTCGAGTCCCTAAGCCACCCAAGGACAAATAACAAATACTGGAACTGCATAAATTCTTTAAACTTTCCAAGAACCACTTACAAAACATGGTAAAACAGGAAATAAAGCAGGCTAGGAGTTACGTATTGACACGGAAACTCTACAACTCTGTAAGTTGCCTCATAAAAAGAAATCTGAGGATTAGTCTGTCTCTCCAAGGCTAGTCCACAAGATATTTTATATGTCACTTCCAGTCGTGATTCATAAAGCCGTATGACTCAATCAAGGGCAGAGAACGGCTTACTTTCCTCACCGTCGGAAGCAGTGGGAAGGAGTCTGAGGCGCTGATGGAAGAGTGCCTGCTCCGTCCCGCTGCCTGCTTCCTTTCAGTCTGCGGGGCACAGGGGCTCTGAGGCCATCAAGTCTGTTTCCCCCTTTTACATTTCAAAGCCCTCTTGGCTTAAAAATATAAGTTTGTGTGTGGTCTGTTTTCAGGAATGATTGAGACAGAGTATACATGTGTTGTTGTTTTTTCTTATTTGGGTCAGTGATGATATTTCTGGACTTCTAATTTTTGAGGTGTATTTTAAAGATGTCAGCTCTGGTTTAAGTTTTGATGAAATACAATTCTGCATTTTATGTCCTTTTCCACGTTTTTAAACGCAGAGGTGGACTGCACATTGGAAGTTAAGACCAATCTTCTTTGCTTTTACTCTGACCTAGTGAACTTTCCTGGTAATCGTACACCAGGAACAGCTTTGCTGTGGGGCTCGGCATCGTTAAATGCTTTAAAATGTTAAATCATTTATTCATCAGCTGTTAGATGAGTATTATGCTTTTCTCTGATCTGTGATACTTTAAAGTGAAGCTTGTTATTTATTATTACGACATTCAGCACCTCAAGGTTTATTAGAGATAATCAGTAATAATCATCTTCATTCTATATTCTCTGCATATTGCACTGTAGGTCAGTGTTTCATATTCATAAATATATAAAACTCTTGCAACATCAGAGAGTATTCAGAAAACAGAAACCCTTGAAGAATGCTGTTTTGAATCTTCTAGACCAGGGGTGTCAAACTCATTTTCACCAGGTGCCACATCAGCCTTGCGGTTGCCTTCCAAGGGCCGAAATAACTTTAGGACTATAGAAACACAACTACCCTTACCTGTTAAGGAGTTGAAATTACATTCCGCCCTCGGAAGGCAACCGCGAGGCTGATGTGGCCCCCGGTGAAAATGAGTCCAACACCCCTGGTCTAGACATTCTCCAGCGCACTGGAGCCTGGAGCACTTGCCATGAAGCGGTCGGCGCTGCACTCCTGGCACTCGGGACAGTCAAGGGCGCTGCCAGAACGATGGCCTGCTGAGCCCTAGGCCAGGCAGCTCAGCGTCAGCGCGGCAAGCTGGCCTGTTCGTTCTGTGTTGTTAACCCACAGAGCTCACAACGCTGGCCACAAAACCGTGTCTCAGCAGAGGCTCACCAGGAGCTACAGGTCCCCGAGTCCACGTGTACTCACTCACTGGCTTCCTCAGAAGAATTCGTTATTCACTGATTGAGCCAGAAAAACACATAAAAACAAATAAACTGTGTTTTTTTCTGAAAAACGCCAGACTTATTTACTCACATGAGTACCTTGGAAATATTAAGCTAATCATGTCTATGTTTACATTTAATGCTTATTAGCATACTTTTAAATGGACTGGTTTATTTACTTGATAGACAGGCCTAATCAAAGATAGAATAAAAAACTAGATTTGGATTTAGAAAGGAAACTACATTGATTTAAAAATAAAATATATTGGATTCAAATAAAGTTCAAAATTAAAGTTAAAAAATTTGAACTTTTATGTGAATGAACAACATTTTTAGTTAAGCAATGCAAGCTTGAATGCTACGGTTGCATTTTTGATGATCAGGGTCCGGGTAACGTGAACAAACCCTCCTGCCCAGAATAACTAGAAGAGCGGAAGAATGTCTAACTGAAGAAATTGGAGAGCTACCCAGTAGTAACAGAGCCAGCATCCGGGAGGACAACAGAGGCGAGTCCTGGATTTGGGACAGCGTTTCACTTGGAGCAGCTCTCACTCCCGGAAGAGGAGATCAGCGATAAGAAGCCAGCTGTCCTCTCAACACACACACAGGTCCAGGAGGAGAGGAGCTGGAGTGGGAGCCTGCCGAGGGGCTGGGTGGGACCACAGGGAGGCGAAGACACTTATTGCAGGGGCGGGGTCCTCCGTACCTGCGCTGTGAGTGCCCCTCAACCGCATGTGCGCTGGGCGCTTGACAACAGCCAGTGGGAGGGTGACAAACTGGATTTTAAATTGTCTTTAATTTTAATCAATTTAAATTTAAGTGGTTCCACGTGGCTAGTAGCCTCTGTGATGAACAGTGCATATCTGTATGAGGCAACACATGAGATGTTCACTGCAGCACTAAATATCACCTCAAAAACTCCAGATGGATTAAGGACCTAAATCTAAAAAGGGAAAGTTTAAAGCATTTAATAGAAAATATGACTTGGGGTATAAAGAAGGATTTCTTTAAGAAGACATAAAAAATAGGCCTGGCTGGTGTGCCTCAGTGGATTGATTGAGTGCCAGCCTGTGAACCAAAAGGTTACAGGTCCGAATCCCAGTCAGGGCACATGCCAGGGTTGCAGGCCAGGTTCCCAGTGGGGGACGCATGGGAGGCAACCTCACATTGATGTTTCTCTCCCTCTTTCTCCCTCCCTTCCCTTCTCTCTAAAAATAAATAAATAAAATATTTTTAAAAAAAGACACTCTTTCCAGAAATAATGCTTACATGGTAGAGCTGGTAATGCTTGACAGAAATACCTAAAGGCAGGGTTTTATTTCCTCTGTGTATGAAGTCACTTGTATGAATCAAATACTAATTTCACTTTTAACGTGAGTATGTGAACACAAACAGCAATCCGCGCCCCTCGTCCTTTTCCGAACCGTTCTGTCAAACTGCCCGTGACTGCTACTCTACCCACCGGAGGCTGGCAGCCCACAAACAGTGCTGCCCAGATGAGGGCGTTTATCAAGAGCAATGGGTAAAAAGTAACATTTCTGAAAACTGCATGGAAGCAGTTTTTTTTAAATCTATTTATTTACTCTTCACAACACCCACATGAGCAAAGAGTGTATTTTGCAAAAAACATGAACAACAAAAGCCCCCAATACCACTAGACAGAACAGAAGTCAGGATTCTAGCCGCGACACCCACCCACGGCAGCGCCTGACTTCCTGCAGGCCCAGCCAATTCTTCTTTTAACCGTGTGATAGCGGCATTATTAGCCCCGTGCACCGATCTCCGAGAGGAGGTCCCCTCGCCGGTGCAGGAAGAGAAGGAGAGACAGGTGCCTTCAGACCCTTTCTCATTCTGCTGGCTCCACGAAACATACACAGGAAAGATGGAAATCTAGCCAGAAAAGTGATACTTCCAAGTCCTCCATTCATCTCTGTGAAATCTGGCCACGACCACGAAATCAGATGAGGTTGGTACAGAAAGCACACCGCTTTATTTTTCGCCTCGATCATTAGCACTGAGATGGAAAACCAATGAAACAAAACGTGACACGTATTTTTCCGGAAGTAATTTGGATGCTGTCTGATGCCAGAAGTGCTATCGCTGAAGCAGAGCCACACCCATGGCCTGGACCGCTGCGCAGCGGGTGCCGGTGGCAGTGCCAGGAAGGGACCTTCCCCGCCCCACACGTGGGAGGCAGAGAAGAGCTACCGCGGAGGTGTAATACCCTGGGACTATTACCGGGGAACAGTGTATCTCCAACCTTCCAGTGACCTGAGCCAAGTGGGTAAAAGGAACACAAACTGGGATCAAACCAGTGGACTAACCGAGGCAGCAAAGCAGTGGCGGCCAGGAAGGCAGTGATCAGAAATACAGGCTGGGGCAGCCACGGCAGGGACTGTGGAGAAAACGGGCAGGAAGCTTGTCCGGGGCGTGGCCACCCCAATATTTCCTCTGAATATTCGTGCCAAGTGAAAGCTTCTACCTGTCTTTAACAAATTGATCTGAACAGGACCGGTGTAAGGTGGGTTAATGGAGATTCTGGGGACAGCTGGACTGGGAAAAACAAGTTTAAGAAAAGGCATCTGAGGTTCTGGTGGGAAGAGCAGGAGGCGCTGGTCCTTGGAGGACACTCCAGGTTCCACTTATTGTAAGCTTGTAACTCTGAGCAGATGAGAAAGGATGACAAAAAGGAGACATACCATCACAGCTGAACAAAATTTCCTACAAAAGACAGGGGGAATACAGAAGAATGGGGATGCCCCAGAACAGGGTGCCTCAACCCAGCAGCACCGACACTGGGGGTCCGGCCGTGCTTTCTGTGCGGGGCTGTCCTGTGCCGTGCGGGATGTGTAGCAACGTCACTGGCCTCTGCCCAGTAGAAGCCAGGAATCTCTCTCCAGTTGTTACAACTAAAATGCTTCTAGATACTGTCAGATGTTCTCAGGGGGGCAAAACCCCCATGCTTCAGAGGAAAGAGTACTCGTCTTAGATGCCCTTTGGACGCACAGGTGGTCCCCAGTTTGATTTTATTTAGTTACGCAGCATGGTACTTCTGTTGCGTAACGTGGAGAATGGATTTGTCAGCAGTCCCAACACTCAACTGTGAGGAGTCAAAACACTGGGTCTGCTTTTAGTTTACATTGATCTGTAAAATCACTTGGTATCTCTTATGACGTCTCTTCTGGTATTCTGAACTGCTGTTAAAAACCACAGAAACATGCAACCATTTCTCTCATGCTTATGCTTTGCTGCCTGAAACAGGCTGCAGGCGCCGGAGCTTCTGTGGGTTAGGCTCCGGACCCTGCGATAAACTGAGCACGTGTGGCAACAAATGAGTCACGTGGGTTGAAGCGCGTCCCTCGGATTTCTTGGTTTCCCAGTGCTCACAGTGAATTATCTTTCCACTACACCCTGGTCCACGGACCGTGCAATAGCATTATGTCTGAAAACGTACATACCTTAAGTAAAAAATACGTTATTGCTATACAGTGCTGATGTTAACCCTCACTGGGTCTGCCTGGAAAACAGCGCCAACAGACCTGCTTGAAGTGGGGCTGCCACAAACCTTCAATTTGTAAATCAAAGCGCAATAAAATGAGCTATGCCTGCCTCAGTTTCTTTACAGCAGAGAACCCACTACTAAGCCTGGCACAACGCCTGACACGTAGTAGAAACTGTTGTATTCATTGATGTAATTTAGTGTCCAATAAAAAGTGTATTGTTAATAGAATTTAATACTAGAAATCCGACCTCAGTCTAGCTTAGACCCAGGCCACTCACTTGCTCCGTCTTAACTTTGTTCCTGGGTTCTCCACAACTTATTTTTTTAATAAGTCTCTCAGCCTACGGGTGGACGAAGCACATGTGACATACTTGTTGACGGACAATCACCTACAACATACACATCAAGATGGAACATGAGTCTGTAAACCTGGGAATGACTGGATGCTCTGGGTCACTGACTCGGCCATGGCTGTTTTCTACATGTTCAGCAGTCACACAGTGAGCATGTACCATGCCATGTGCAAACCACCGTGCACAGGTAGGTCAGAGAGATACACAAAGATAAACGGACTTGGTCCCTGCGCTCGGGAAGGGGACGTTCTGGAGACTGAGACAGAATGCTGCAACAGCGACACATAAGGAGGGATTCGCAGTGCGAAGAACCACCACCAACGCTACCCACGAGGTGGGAAGCTGCCTTGGGGGGCACAGCACCTGCACTGTGTTTTACCAAATGAGCCAGCGCTTGTCAGGCTGAGAAGGAGGCGGGCATTCTGTAGAGGGGAAATACCACGCACTTGGGCAATGCCATGAAGGTATGTAGCCATCACTTTTCTGAACCACAGTGTCAGGGGCATGAGGTTTACCTGCTCTTCAGTATCTCTTGAAAACCCTAAGACCCCTCCCTACATGGTGAATTAGTGACATGAAGGGGGTGGTATATAAGGATGCATCTGAGGACTCAGAATTTTAATATCCGGTAACCAAGCATGTACTGATACTGCTTTTCTCTGGATCTCAAACTTAAAAATTATTTAAGTAAAGGATATGCTGACACCTGGATTCTGAGATTCAGCAAGTATATCAAGAAGCCAATAAATAAGCTTGGCCAGGAAACTCAGGGTGTATTCCTATTTAATATTATTTTTTTTGCTACCTAATATGGTTTCTCACAGGATGGTGCTCAAAGAAAATGTGGCGAATGCTCAGCAGTTTTTACTTTTTGCCTCTGCCCGTTTTACTCCTTCCATTGGAACGGTCCTTCTTTCTGAGATGTTACCAGTGGGTCACAATGGGACTGCCGAAAAGACAAACATTACGAGACTTGGAAGGGACTGAGGAAGGGCTGGCACATAAGTCCCTCCATTTCTTAAACGCCTTCCAGCCACTCATCACCCACCTCTGCTTACTTGGCGAGGTGAGCTGAATCAAGACAAAATAATGGTTTTTGAAGCTGTGGAGAAAACCCCTGAACATCCTTGGAGAACAGGGAAAGTGTGACCAGGGAAGAAGGACGACGCGGAGAAGTGAGAGCCATTCCACCAAACAAACACGTCTGGCTTTGTGTCTCATAGCTGTCATCTCGCATGCTTCAGACAAACCTGTAAGCAGGATGGGGGTTTAGGAATAGCCAACAGAAACGCACTTGGTAAACCTGCAAAGTTAAGGAATTCGTCAACTGCCCAACAGTCACAGAACAAGAACTGGCTGACTTACAGAGTTTGGGACCCGATACGGCATCCAATGCCCCACAGTCATTAGGGTGTCTGTCTATAAACTGATACTTTCATGATGTGACACAGAATAGATAAACTGTCAAAAAAGAATGATCTTTTATGGTCAATATTTTGAAACAGAAGTGATCCAAATCAAGCCTTTTGGAAAAGATCAGTAAGTTTCAAGGAAGGAAAAAGGCTAAGGGGAAAAAAACAGTGGTACCCAGAACACAGTGCAGGGGGTGGCGGTGAGATCCCACGCCAGCATCAATGTGTAGGGCACGCGACCTTCTGTGGCTACAGACCGCTGGGAACGGCAACACGGAGGATAATCTCTCTGCCAGAGATGCTGGTTCTTATTTCAAGTGCCTGCAGAAATGTTGTTAGTGTTTCATGACTGAGTACTTTATGGGAGAGTTACTGTTTTTCTTACAAGGATAGAAATGTTTAAAAACAAATATGTTAACGGTAGTTAAAACGTCAAAACTAAAAAAATGGGTTATAGTTTTAATGATGAAATTCATTGGGAAAAAATCACTATAATAAATAAAAGGTTGTAGAACAAACTTTGTAGGAGTGTATTTATACTAGAATACGTAAATCCTCAAAATACACAGATTATTAAATTCACATGAACTATATAACACTGTATTCTATTTATTTAATAAGAGGAGGTAAAAGCGAAAGATTAAGATTCAAAGTAATTTCATTTCTTCTTTGTCTTAAAATGCAGAAGCATATTTAAAGCCTAGAGTTCAGCCTCTTTTCCCCTTAGGGCATAAAGAGTTGTGGAGGGTCACATTAGCTCAGAAAAAATTGATACTGTTATTATGTATAATTTGTAATAAATATAATATTGATGCCAAAATTTTAAAGCTTCAAACAGAAATATTAAAAATGCATTAATAGTTTAATAAATAAATTCAAGACTGTACTGTCTCCACACATATTCTATTTACAAAGAGAAAATGATGTATTTTTTTTAAATTACTTTATTGTTGTTCAATTACAGTTATTTGCATCCTCTTCCTCCCCTCCCCCCCCCCCCCCCCCCCCCCCCCCCCCCCCCCCCCCCCCCCCCCCCC
>PVJI01004857.1:5157-103630 GCA_004026765.1 Micronycteris hirsuta
AAAAAAAAAAAAAAAAAAAAAAAAAAAAAAAAAAAAAAAAAAAAAAAAAAAAAAAAAAAAGAAATAGAAGCAAACTCCCATGAGAACAGACTGACATCTGTTACTAGGGGTAGGAGATTTGGGAGGATGGGTAAAAAAGATGAAGGAATTAGAAAAAAAAAGACAAATAAATAAGTACAGAATTTTGTTAGTGCTGGCACACGAGATAAATTTGCTTCCTCTAGTTCAGCTGTTTGCCGTATCCATGGCCAGTCTCTCTTTATCACTTATGTGGACTGCTGTCCTCTACTTGGGCTTTACTTCCCTATGCCACTCCCTAGAAAGGTATACAAAGGCAGAAAGCTAGTGTTTATTTGGCGTTTAGTGGATTCGTTATCTCTTAGGATAATAACCCTAGGCTATTTTCTAGTGCCTGAAAGCAGATGCTCTATATATTTTTTCAGCTTTATAATTTGTGTATTTTTATGATGGATGAATAAATTTAGTATCCATTAATTTGCAATGAGATAAATTATAAGTTTCACTTGTTTTTTATTGTTGTTCTATTATAGCTGTCCCAATTTCCCCCCATTGCTCTCCCCTGCCCACACCTCCACTCCCACAGTAAATCCCAACCATATTGTCCATGTCCGTGGGTCATTTATACCTATTTGTTGAATAGACCCTTCTCCTTCCTTCCCCTCTTATCCCCCTCCCCCATCCCCTCTGGTAGCTGTCAGTCTGTTCTTTGTTTCCATGCCTCTTGTTCTACAGGGTCTGGCAGAAGTAATGCCTGTTAGTGTGTGGTTGGTAGGCTAATAATATGAGTGTAATAATTTATCGTTTTAATTTTGAACGTATCACTTAAAATGTCATATGGTGTGCTTGAGGTTGATATCGTTATGTTACAGAATTACATGCTTATGATTTTGTAATGAATATTTCATAATAAAAAAGGAGTGTTATTAGTGTCAGACCCTGTATTTTGCTCATTTGTTTTGTTCATTAGGTTCCAGTTAAAGGTGAGATCATATGGTATTCGTTTTTCACCACCTGGCTTATTTCACTTAGCATAATGTTCTCCAGTTCCATCCATGCTGTTGTGAAGGGTAGGAGCTCCTTCTTTCTTTCTGCTGAAGTATCCCACTGTGTAAATGTACCACAGTTTTGGGATCCACTCAGTCACTGATGGGTACTTGGGCTGTTTCCAGTACTTGGCTATTGTAAATAGTGCTGCTATGAACATTGGGGTGCATAGGTCCTTCTGAATTGGTGTTTCGGGACTTCTATGGTATAATCTCAGAAGTGGAATCCCTGGGTCAAAAAACAATTATTATTATTATTTTTTCTAGGAAATTCCATATGTTTTCCACAGTGGCTGCTGCAATCTGCAGCCCCACCCACAATGTACTAGGGTTCCCTTTTCTCCACAACCTCACCATCATTTGTTGTCTGTTGATTTGTTAATGCTGGCCATTCTGACTGGTGTGAGGTGGCATTTCATTGTGGTTTTAATTTGCATATCTCTGATGACTAGTGAAGTTGAACATCCTTTCATATGTCTATGGGTCCTCTGTATATCTGCCTTGGAAAAGTGTTGTTTCCCTTGTTATTTTATCTGTATAAAATAATTACGAGCAGCTGGGAGGAGAAATTTGGATCCAAGGGATCTAATCATTACACTGTCTGTGCAAACCATTCACTTTATTAATATTTAATATAATATAACCCCCTCATGCCAGAAGCGTTCACTTTATTAATCTTTAATTTTTCTAATTAATCTAAAATATAACAAAGCCCCTTTTTGCCAGTCTTTGACCTCCATGTATCCTGTTATGATATGGATTTCATATAATTGTCGAGGAAGAAAAATACTAGTTTTTCTTTCTCTTAAGCAAAGTGGTGTATGTTCTATGTATGGCGTGGTAGTTTTAAGTGAACGTCCAAGAGAATATTAATCTGTCTTTTGAAATGAGAAAGGCAGTGAATGCAGTGCCAGGAAGATGTGCTACAGATATAATGAGACTCAAACTAAGATTCCTTTGTCATTATAAGGAGATGGAATGCATTTAATTATTCATAAACTGAGTGGCTAGGAATGGAAGTTTGTCATTTTAATACCAGTTATACCAGTTATGGACTTAATTGTGTTTGTTTATGGACTTTTAAATAATAACATTAAATTTACAAATACATGAATAATAAATTATTAAAACACAATTTGATACCAAAATGCATACCATCACTGCCTCAAAGAAATTGTATTCCTCTATGCACTAATTTGAAATTCCTTCACTTTCTTTCTTCCCATCACAATATAGCTGCATTTTTGTAAGCTGGATCTACGGTTTTCTCACATATGATCCATATAAAGTCAGATTCTCTTGAAAATATAAAGTAGGAGTGCACAGCCTTTTTGGAATAAGAACATTTCTGGGAAATAATATTTTATATATTCTGAGGAAAATAATATTCTAGAATACATTTTATCTGATAAAACATTTTAATCAGGAAATACAGTTTTTGCATCAATGTTTACACATATTATTAGTCTTCATTGCTGACATTTTAGTTTTTAGTGAAAATTATGGAAACTGAATAGTTACCACATTTTTAATATTATGAGCAATATTTGGTCACATATCAGACTAAAAAATTGTGGAGTAGCCAATATTGTGCTAGCTTAAAATTTATATTCTTGTTTGACTGTTTAAGTCATTTAAAATATACACTATTTTGCTACAACATGTTTTTAATATTGAATTTTGAAAATACAAGATTTTTTGCAATGCAAATGGTACTAATAGCATTAAATTTCCAGTCAATGTTTCCTTTCCTTTGTACTCAACTTTTTATCAGTCTTTTCTTTTATCTCCTTCGAATTTCTATCATAGACATTAGTAAACGTGTCACTTCAGTTATCCAACATTTTTCAATTGCCAAAGAAACTAAAAGAGATCCTCCTCTTGAGTTTTTCCCTGGATAAAACTTCACTAGTTGGTATTCTCTTTTCCATTAATTATTTTGGTGAATGTATTATATTTTTATTTTCATTATTTGTGGATTTTTTCCTATATTTGTGGATATAAATTAAATCTCCTTGGAGCTTACAAATATAATAGCAAGACTTTATTAATTCAATGAAATAATTAGAACAAAACTAGGTGCTTTAAAGTCAGGATTACAAAACTACCCAAGAATCTGAAATTGCTAGTGAAGGCTTCATGAAGGACACTGAATTTAAGTAAATATTTATTAATAAAAATTGATATTTAATAAGTATTTACTGAGGGACAGGTGTCTGATAAGCTTTTGCAAGTGCATCTTAATTTTTATAAGCATCATAAAAGTAAATACTAAAAATAATCATTTCCTTAATTTTCAAATGACACAACAAGGCCCCAAATAGCAATAAGAATCTTGAGAAAGAAGAACAAAATTGGAAGAATCATGCTACCTAATATCAAACTATACTGAGATATCATCTCACACACATATTTTACTATGTTTAACATGTAGAAGTAAAAACAGACCAACATGTTTTTTGAATGTCAATGACCTAATCTTACTTTGTGTCACTGTTTAAAGGGGTAATGACCACATGAATATAAATGAATCGACTTTGCCAACTAGTCTGATGATACTGAAAAACATGTAGTTGTTTATAAACACATTGTTTGCGGGTAGCCTTTATCGCAAGCTAACAGGTGGCATGGGCCATTTTTGCTAATGTTTTGTGCAAATGGTAACATTCAATAAAATTATGATAACTTTAGTTTTACATATTTTTTTCAATGAAACTTTTTATGATTTACTATAAAATATGTACTGAATTATTTTTCTTAAATTTTAAACAGACAAATACTGGAAAACTCACTGGAAATTGAAATAAAAGTAATAAAATATATAAAAATTCCGATTTATTGAAAATATTTTGAAAAAAGTACGTAAAATATGTAAAAAAGGAATGAAGTTTTCTTTCTTAAACTTCATTGTAAAAAAAAGAAGAATGAAGTTTTAGTAGTGTTTTTTGTTGTGTTAATCGTATGTAAAAAAAGAAAGAATGAAGTTTTAGTAGCGTTTTTTTGTGTGATAATTGTTAAAATATACATACATAATTCACCATTGTATGTGTTAGAGACCCAAATTTTGTCTTTGTAATTCATATATCTGCATGTTTAGCATCCCTTTAGAGCAATTAAAAAAGCATAAAAATAAACATATTTATACGTTACCCACATTCTACTGCTAGTCTATAAAAAACGTATTTATACGTGCCTGGCACTCTACTGCCAGTCAATGTAAAACGTATAAATACGTTTCCCGCATACAATGTGTAAAGTATAGTATTTTTTTTTCTCTTATACTAAATTGAAATCCTCTATATGCTTGCTATTACTGTGGCAACAGGTATTTCATCATTGTGATGAGATGACACTGTAATTGCCGAGGCCACGTATTTATTGCTTTGGTGTTGTTATCTGATAACTACTCTTTCTCTTTGCACATGCATGCATTATAGACTATTCAAACTGCTTTTTCTTTGTTTTACATTAATTTAAAATTACTTTTATTAAGGTGAAATTCACATAACATAAAATGTAGCTATTTTAAAGTGAGTAATTCAGTGACGTTTCATATGTTCACAATATTGTTCAACCGCTGTTCATATCAAGTTCCAAAATATTTCTGTTGGTTGCCCCATACTGAAATCTTTTTTTATTGTTGTTCAGTTACAGTTGTCCTGCCTTTTTCCCTGTTGCTCTTCCCTGCTGCAAGATCCACAATCAATCCAAAATTGGTTTTTTTTTAATAAAAGAAGTTTAGATTATGCAAGTTTGCAAATATAATACAGAGTTTTTCTATAGTGTGCCTTTTGCTCAGATTTCCTTAATTTCAACAACTTTGTTACTTCTCTCAGAATGAAGAAATTAATATTGATATACTATAAATTAACTCGATACCGACTTTATTTGGATTTCAGCAGTTTCCCAATAATGACTTCTTTCTATTTCAAGAGGATTTCTCTGGAATATATATATATACTATATATATATAGTATTTGTCACAACTTCTCTGTGTTGTGACAGCTCGATCTCTCTTTGCTGTTCAGTGTTAAGGAATTTTGGAGAATGTTCCTTATTTTGAGTTTGTCTAATATTTTCACATGATTGGACTAAGGTTATGGATTTTTGGGAAAACACTACAGAAGAAAGAGCCCTTCTCATCACATAGTATCAGGGAGTACTTGATATCGAGATGTAGTATTACTCATAATGTAAAAGTTGATCATCTGGTTTAAGTGGTGTCTGTGCAGTTTCTCCAGTGAAGTTACTAATTCCCCTCTATTCTCTATTTTTTGGAAGTGAGATACACAAAAATATGCTCATCATCACTAATGCAAATCACAGATACAATGACATATCACCTCACACCTGTTAAATAGCTGTCATCAAAAATATAAGAAACCAGCGTTGGTGAGGAAGTGGAGAAAATGAAATCCTTGTGCAGTGTTGATAAGAATGTAAATTTAGGTAGCCACTAAGGAAAACAGTACAGGTTTCCACCAAAAATGAAAAATAGGACTAACATATGATCCAGCAATTCCACTTCTGAGTATTTATCCAAAGAAAACTTGATATGACACGGTACTCCCATGTTCACTGCAGCATCATTTACAACAGCTGTGATACAGAAACAACCCAAGTATCCACAAATAGATGAATGGAGAAAAAGTGATATGTACATATATTTTATTATACTTACTTTATATACATTAGTATACATCAAATATGTTATACATATACATGTATAAAATAAAAAATATAAAATATATATAAAATGAAATATATACATGATGTCTGTCCAGAAGTTATCCAGCCATATATATGAAAAAATAGAGACATTTATTAAAGAAGCCAGAAGATACAAGAAACATTGTACATAGGACAATGATGCCTCAGCCCCCTTCAAAGTAGGTGTGTTAGGATCTCACAGCTTTCCCAATCACCATCAGCTGTCCCATCATATTTTGTTGAATCTCATAGACAGTCTGAAATCTCTCCACTTTCAAAGGTGATTTTAGTTTGGGGAAAAGCCAGAAGTCACAGGGTGCCAAATCTGGGCTGTAGCAGGGCTGAGTCACCTGGGTGATTTGATGTTTTGCCAAAAAACTCAGCACGGGATGTGGAATGTTGTTGTCGTGATGAAGCTGCCAGTAACCAGTTTACCATAGCTGTGGCCTTCTGAATCATCTGAATAGTTTCTGTAGAGGAATGTGAAGTTTAATGCAGACTTGATGCAGATTCGTTGCTCTACTTGCATAGTCATTTTGAATGTGACAACCACACAGGACACATGCTCACTCAACAGGGTCTACCGCTCCACTGACTAATACAGTGAAGTTGTCATTGTTCACACATGCACATTCCAGTCCACTCTTCTTGGCTGCCAGGTTACATCGATGTTACACGAACCATTCTCATTATATTAACAACAACTGGACTTTTTCCAGACAGATCTAGTGTGTAAACAAATAATCACTGAGACATAAACTTCAGGTAAACTTCCATGGTATTCTTCAGCTCTGTGACTTCTCTTTTGTACTTACATTTTTTTTTTTTATCACAGGGTTCAGTTATGTCCCAATTTTGACGAGAATATTTATGACTATTACTTTGAAGGCTTTACCAGGAAAATTACTTTTCTTTATTTTATTAAGATTTTTTTCGTAAAGGTTTATCTTATTTTCTTGCAACATATTCCTCTATTTCTTCAATTTGCTTGACTCTGTGTTGGTTTTTATTCATTAGACAGTCAGCTACCTCTCCCAGTCTTGGAGTGGTCTTGTTTAGATGAGCATTATTTTTCAACCATGCACTATCTCTTGGTTGTCTCTCCAAACTAAGTGATTGTTCAAGCAGCTTATTTTATTTTAATAGTTCCCAATAGTTGCAGTTGTGCCCAAACCAGTCATTAACCCAAAGGGAAGGATTTAGTCAGCACCTAGATACAGGCTGATTGGAAGCCAAACTATCAGGCAGAAGCTTTTAAAGGATGCAAATGTATTCAGTCTTGAGGGACCACAAGTTTAAGCCCTGCTAGCCACGAGAGCCAGGCAATCTGCAGGTGTCCCCTACGTGCTGCTGCATTATCGGTTTCTGATGAGTGAATGAATACCTTTCAGGGAGATACATGTGAGCTCTAGTGAGTTGGAATAGAGCAGAAGATAGACTCTTGGGCCTATGTTCTTCGACAGTACCTCCTGGAGAGTATCTTCTAGATGTGTGCCACACCTGAAGACTACCCCTCAGACCAAAGCTCCAGAAAAATCAAGTAAGCTTTTGTCACAAAAAGGCTAGGGGTGTGTTTTACGGCCCTGTGTTTGCAGGGCCTCAGTTGTGGTAGCTTTCTAAGAGCTGTCTCTCCAATTGTTACAATCTCTTGGGATCCAGGAATGCATGCACATCCCCTGGGTGGCAGCCACAAAAACCAGCCCACCGGACACGTGTTAGAACTTCAGTCTGAGAGACGCTGGCGCTCTGGAGCATGGTACAAGGAGAGCACCAAGTTACTAGCTATGTGCTTAGGTCTCAAGAAAGGTTTATAATTAGCCCTTATGTATGTGTTTAATTAGAAGCCTGCTTCTCAGGCTGTAGCTATGTGATAAGGTTATAGATCTCTTTCATGGTAATACTGATCCCATAGATCTGTAGCCTTTTTCTTTGTCCAGGGAGTGGTAGATGTTTAGCAACTTTTTCTCCATTGGTTAGAGTCCTGTAGGATGTGTGAGTATATGCCCTGCTGGTGACCAAAGCCAGATGATGTAGAGAAGGCCCTGGCAGCAGCTGCTTCTTTTATTTATTTAATTTATCCTCACCCAAGGACATTTTTTTTTTGTCATTGCTTTTAGAGAGGCAGGAAGAGATAAAAGGGAGAGAAATATCAATGTGAGAGAGAAAACATCAATTGGCCACCTCCCGTACATACCAGGATCATACACGTCCAGACCGGGGATCAAACCCACAAACCTGTGCAACCCTTTGGTTAAGTGACAATGGTCCAACCATCTGAACCACACCAGCCAGAGTTGGCAGCAACCACATCTGTATTGTTTCCCTCTCCTTTGCCTGATGTGAATGGGTAACTTAAGTCTTTCATAAATCACATCTTTCAAGAAATTACAACATTTCATGTAAGTTCTCAAATTTATGGATATAAAGTTTGTTGTGATATCCCTTTTCCTTTTATTCTCTGTAAGTACTGCTGGGACGTCCTTATTTTCACTTCTCTATTGGCAGTTAGTGCCTTCGTTTTTTACAGTGCTTCACCCTTTGTGCACTTCACAAAGCGAAGTACTTCCTCTCAGTCAGTGCGGTCAGGTTACCCCCACTCTATGAAACAGAGTAAGTACAACGTGATCACATGTCATTTTTAAAAAATGTCCATGTTTTCATTAGTTTTCTTATTGTTCATGGTTTAAAATTTAATTAATTTCTGTGATATTCTTTGTTATTTTATTTACCTGTGTTTTATTTTGGCTTATTTCTCTACTTTCTTTAGTTTCTATTCTCTTTTCCTCATATAAGCATTTAGGACTGTGACCAACAATTTTGAAATGTTTTATTTTAGTTGTTTTAGTTAAAATATTTTAACATTTCATTTCAGTGTCCTTCATTTATCCAAATGTTATTTAAAAGGACATTTCTGCATTTGCTAATATTTGTGCTGATTGTTCAAACTTATTTCTGTAACTGATTCCTGATTTAAATGTTATCTGAGAACATAATTGTCATAATCTTTATTCTTTCAAACTTACTAAGATTTATTTTTTTGTCCTATGTTGGATAATCTTTATGTGTACCATGGTGGAAAATGTGTTTTCTGATGTTCTTGGTTTTAGTTTCATGTAACTGTCAATTGGGTTAAATCGGTGAATACCATTCAGGTCACCTGTATCTTTATTGATTTTCTTTCCACTGGTTCTTTAAATTATAAGAGGGTCGAATCCTATAACTGTAACCGTGTATTTTTCTATTTTTTCAGAACTATCAGTGTTTACCTCATTTATTTTTGTAGCTCTACGGTTAGGTAAATACACATTCATGGTTGTCATGTCTTAGAGAATTTATCTATTTATCATATAGAATGTCCTTCTCTATCTCTAATTATATTTCTTGTTCTGAAATCTACTCCATCTTAATACTATATATCCATTATGTGCCTATTTTGTCTGTCTGCTTGGCACATCTTTCTAATTACTTACTTTTAATTGTTACCTCTTTATGTTTAAAATAGCTTTTTTAAATAATATGCAATCCCAAGGGGCGTTGGGTCTTAGCAGAATTTTAACAGTAGCTGCTTTACCCCGTCTTAGGCAGCACCACAAGAGCCAGTTTCTCAGTGATTTTCTGTATGACTGCCTGTAAAGTTTGTGAGGAAAAAGCTTGCAAAAAGTTTTAAGTCCTTCTATGTCTGTAGCAACCCAGGACTTTAAATTTTAATGCTCTTCCATACTTAGCCTTTAGTAATTTGTTCAAGAAAGTATAGCTGACTTTTTTTTACCAGCTCCTGTAGCTTCCAGTGGCATGTACCACGGTGAATTAATGCTTGGGTACTCGTGCACCGCGCAGATACCTATCAATCACTCCCTAGATTCTAGGTCAGTTCCTTAACTTGTAAATTAGGTTCCCATGGCTGCTGTAGCATATTATGACAACTTAGTGGCTTAAACAACACAATCTATTTTTCACAGTATGTAGGTCAGAAGTCTGATTCACATCTTACTGGGCTAGAAACAAGGAATTGCCAGGGTTGCTTCCTTTCTGTGGGCTCTGGGTAGAATTTAGTTTCTTGTCTTTTCCAGCTTCTATGTAGAGGATGCACCCGGTACTTTATCTTCAAAGTTGACAAAGGTAAGCTGAGTCCTTCTCGTGTTGCATCACTCTTTAGTCTCCCTTCCCACTTTTATGGGCCTTTGTGGATACATTGGACCTACCTCATGATTATGGATAATATCCCAATTTAATCCAGTAGGTTAGCAGCATTAATTCTCCTTTTCAATGTAACATAATGTATCCATTGGTTCTGGGATAAGGACGTGGACATCTTTGGAGGGACCACTGTTATGACCACCACGGTCTGTCCTCTGGCTCTCAGAAGTTCACATCTGTCCCACAAACACAGTACTTTCATTCCATTCCAAGGTTTCTAAAATTCTCCTCACAGTACACTGTGGGCTCAGGTCTCTGAGAGACTAAGAAAATTAATCAATTTGCATTATCTAGCTATTTTTACATTTATGTAAGAATTTCATTTTTGAAAAAAATAAGATATAAAATAAGTTATAAAATGGCTAATGATGAATTCATACATTAACAAAAAGTTGACCTAAAATACGTGTACATAATTTATTAACTACTTTAGACTGTTAAATTTTTATGTCATAACATTGACTATATTTCTACATAAAGTACATCTGCTTGCTATATATGCAGTGAGTTTGGTAACAGCACAGATGCCTCAGAATATTCAAAACTGTATATAAGATATACAACATCTAAATGTTTCTAAAATATGCCTTCCACATATATGGAGCTAAATATCTCTATTTTTTGAAATGTTTACACTTTATTTAGGTACTTGGAGTTATGTTCATACTATTAGGCAATGCATTCCATGTAGTATTTAGGTATTATTTAGGTAATAGTTTTCACAACTACTCACCTTTAGATATTCAGTTGATATACAAGGTGTCCACAAAACATCACCAAGTACCTCAAAGTGCACATCAGTGAAAAATATGTTGCCTGCTTCCTACCCCAAGGTAATTTCAGATATTAAGAGAGACATAAAGAATATCATACCTGGGTTTTTTCTAACTTCCTGGACCCTGGAAGTGGACTGCAGAAAGAAGTTTAAATCTTAGCTCCACAATCTACTAGCTGTGGAAGCTTGGATCCTACTGCCATAGTGTGAAATGTCTCCAGCCAGGGGAGGGAGATGGGGATGGCTGGGGTGGGGGTGGGGGGATAGTAGGGGATAAATGCAGACAAGTGTACTTAAACAATAAAACAATTAATTTTTTAAAAGAATGATATAAGAGCTAGATCTCCAAGGTGGTGGCCTACGTAAACCGGTTTGCCTCCTCACACAAACACATTAAAATTACAACTAAACTATAGAACAATCATCACTCAGAACTAGCAGAAATTAAGTTGAGTGTAGGTTTTACAACCACAGATTAAAGAAGAAACTACATCCATCCAGACTGGTAGAAGGGGTGGAGATGAGGAGATGTGGAGACACAGTATAGGCTGGTCCCAAACACACCTGTGGTTTATAAAAATTGTGAGGGATATTGGGAGTGAGGTGTCCTAGCCCTCCATCAGAGCCCCCAGCCCAGGGTTCCCATGCTAGGAAGCTAAGTCCCCATGGCTTCTGGCTATAAAAACCAGTGAAGATTGAGTTGGTGGAAGGAACTGCTGGATCCCTTTAAGGCAGTTTCTCTTAAAAGGACCGCACACAGACTTACTCAGATATTTCCCTGCTGAGCCCCAGCACCAAGGCAGCAGCTCAAAATGCACCAGTGGCATACAGAGAGGAACTGAAGTGACTGGCATCAGGGTGAGAGTTGGGGGATAGTTCTCTCCAAGACATAAGTTCTGGCAGAGGCCATTGCTCCTCTTCTGAGCCCTCCTCCGACATAACCACAGACCACGGTGGGCACCATATCTGAGATCCACTAACCTGGCTCACACAGTTTGCCCTACCTTGGTGATTCCCTGAGACTCTTCCCCACCCATCTTACAGGCCCATCCAAGTGGCTTTTTCATACAAACAGCTTGTCTTGGTTCATTCTTCTGAACTTCCTAAATCTTCTCAATACAGCAGTGAGTGACCGCAGCATGCCCTATACCTCTCATTAATTGGCCCCAGCCCTGGCGTTAGCAGCAGCTTCCCTTGGTTCACAGCCTGGCCTCACCAGGGCACCTCCAAGCCCAGCACAAGAAGCAGCCAGCTGCTGATCACTTTATAGCTTATGCCAAATGACCCCAGACAGATACAAGGGAATACCAGGGCCTGGCTGAAGTAAATCCTGCTTTGTGGAGTGGGCCCCTGCACTCTTGATCAACATGAAGGGCAGAGGTTGGTGGTCAGTGGTCACAGCTAGACCTTGCAGATAACTGGCCTGAGTAAATACTCCCAATAACCCGCCAACAGTAATCAAGGCTCAACTACAAAGGAGTATGTACTCAGTTCTTAGGGAGGGTACACCTCAAGTACCCAGTGTGGGCAATAGGAGAGGCTGTTCCACTGAACCCCACAGGAAACCTACTGCATCAAGCCATGCTACCAAGAGAGGGAGTCATAGCAGCTCTACCTAATACATAAAAATAAGCACGGAGAAGCTGTCAAAATGAGGAGACAATGAAGCATGGGCCAGATGAAAGAACTGAACTCCACAAAAAGAACTAAACAAAATGAAGGTAAGCAATCTATCAGATGCAGAGTTCAAAACATCGGTTATAAGGATGCTTAAGAAACTTAGTGGGGACCACAACAGCACAAAGAAAATCCAGTCAGAAATGAAGCCTGCATTAATTGAAGTAAAGAACAATTCACAGGGAATCAACAGTAGAATGGATGAAGCCTAGACTCAAATAAATGATTTGGAATATGAGGAAGAAAAAGACAACCAGAACAGCAAGTAGAAAAAAGAATTTAAAAAAAATGAGGATAATTTAAGGAGTTTCTGAGATAATTTCAAGCATACTAATATTCACATCATTGGGGTGGCTGAAGGAGATGAGAAAGAACAAGAAATTTGGAAATCTGTTTGAAAAAATAATGAAAGCAAACTTCCCTAATTTGATGAAGGAAATAGACATGCAAGTGCAGGAAACACAGAGAGTCCCAAACAAGATGGATGCAAAGTGGCCCACACCAAGACGCATCATAATCAAAATGCCAAAGGTTAAAGATAAAGCGAGAATCTTAAAAGTGGCAAGAGAAAAACAGGTAGTTACCTACAAGGGAGTTCCTGTAAGACTGTCAGCTGATTTCTTAAAAGAAACTTTGCAGGCTAGAAGGACTGGCAAGTAATATTCAAAGTAATGAGAAGCAAGGCCCTACAACCAAGGTTACTCTACCCAGCAAAACTATCATTTAGAACTGAAGGGCAGATAAAGAGTCTCACAGATAACAACAAGCTAAAGGAGCTCATCATCACCAAGCCATTATTATATAAAATGTTAAAGGAACTTGTTTAAGAAAAAGAAGATGAATATTATGAACAATAAAATAGCAATAAATGCATATATATCAACAGTTGAATCTAAAAAAACAAATTAAGTAACAAGCAGAACAGAAACAAAATCATAGTTATAGAGAATAGTTTGATGATGGCCAGATGGGAGAAGGGATTAGGAGAATAGGTGAAAATGTGAGCAGATTATGAAGCACAATTGGTAGTTACAGGTAGTTAATCTTTGCTAATAGTCTGGGATGTAAGGTGCAGTGTAGGAAATGAAGAGGTCGAAGAATGTATATGCATGATCCATGGACATGAACAAAGGTATGGAAATTGCCTGAGGGAATAGGGGAGTGCTGGGTGCAAGTAGGGAGAGGGGGGAAAACTGGGACAACTATAATAGTATAATCAATAAAATATAATTAAAAAAAGAATATCATAGCTGAAGTTTATTATGCACCAAAATCACAATTCATGTGAATTTTGTAATAATAGAAAGAATAGTGATATTCTTGGAGCATGAACAAAGGGAATGTTATCACATTTTTATTTATTTATTTTTTTTAAGATTTTATTTATTTATTTTTAGAGAGACGGGAAGGGAGGGGGAAAGAGAGGGAGAGAAACAGCAATGTGTGGTTGCCTCTCACATGACCCTCACCTGGGACTCGGCCCGCAATCCAGGCATATGCCCCCACTGGGAATCGAACCGGGACCGCCTGGTTCCCAGCCTGCGCTCAATCCACTGAGCTACACCAGCCGGGTGGGAATGTTATCACATTTTTAGAAAATAAAATGGCACACTCTCTCTCTCTCTCAGCTCATATTTTATGACACTTGGTTCATTTTTCTGTAGTTACACTATTGTAGCTGGAGCTGATAAATCCTAAAGAATATATCCACAAACTGCTAGCCATGAACATAAATTTATTCATATATATCGAAGAAGTAAATGTATCATACTAATCTATCAGTATAGAAATGATGTATAAGAAAACCAGGAAGAATATAGATAGGCCAGATTTCAGTCTTTGTTCTGTAGATCATAAAAAATACAATCAATCTCTCTCATTTTATTCTATATCTTCCAAACTTTTAGTTCTGTGAGCCCCAAATTTCACATGGATAGAACAAACAGTACCATGTAGGGAAGGCTATTTATACAACACTATTTTCTTCATAATTTTCACTCTATGAAATAAATTGTCAGTATTCTGTAAATACATTATGTCACATTATCATATTTTTCTATTTGATATCCCAAAACAACACTGAGCTCAAGAAAGTAAAGATTCCTTCTCAAATGGTCAAAATTATAATTTTATAATGTGTAAATTCTCTGTGTACTTTATGGAAAACTATTTATAGCATTCTAATATTTTCAAGTTCAGTAGCATATTATATCCCAAAATAATATTATTTTTTCATTTGTTAATTATTTTAAGTATATGATTTATTTATCTTTCAAGAGGGGAGGGGAAGGGAAGGAAAAAAAGAGGGAGAGAAACGTTAGTGTGTGGTTGCCTCTCATGCTGCCTGTTCTGAGGACCTGGCCCCCAACCCAGGCATGTGTCCTGACTGGGAATCAAACCAGTGACCTTTTGATTTACATGCTGGCACTCAGTCCACTGAGCCACACCAGCCAGGACCCAAAATAATATTCTTGATATTCTACTGTTGTGATGGAATTCAGCTGTATATATCTTTATAAATCAGATGCAGAAACTTGCTTTATTTCATTCCAAATGCTTAATTTCTTGGATCATTTTTAGAAAGCAAAAGATTGCACGACATTTAGAAGAATCTAAAGGAAAACAGCAGTTTCTGCCTGTTATATTTTTAATTTATAGTAAGTAGTTTTGTTGGGAACTTTAGTCCCTGAATGATGGTAAAATTGATGAAGAAATCCTGTAATTGAATGGACCACTAGAACTCATTTTTAGTTTAACTCATTCAAGAATTTTCCCAGAAAGAAAATTATCTATATTGGTTATGTGCATTCTTCCATCCAAGGACATATGGACCCCACTCTGTCCATGATGAATGTCACAACATGATTTTTAAAATATGTATTTGTACCTTTGAAAATAGAGGATTTTTTTTTCCAAAAATTAACCTGTTTGGGCTAAAACACTTATTTTTATTTTATTGTTTGAATAAATTGATACCCTTTCATCCATTTCTGCTATCTCTAACCCTAACCACCACTTCTGGTAACCACCATTCTCTTATTCTATTTATGTATAAATTTGTTGTTTTTGTTTGATTTAGATTCCACAGTCATATCATACAATACTTGTTTATCTCTGTGACATAATTCACTTAGCATAATCTTTGAGGTTAATCAAGTTGTAACAAATGACAAGAGTTTATTCTTTACTATGACTTAATAATATTAATTTTATATGTGAGTCTGTGTATGTATCATGTTTTTTTATCCATTCACTTACTGATGGACAGTTAGGTTCTTTGCATATCTTGGCTATTGTAAATAATGCTGCAGTTAATATGAGGTGTATATATTATTTCAAGTCAGTATTTTTGCTTTCTTTGATTAAATACCAAAAGCAGAATTGCTGGATCATATGGTAGTTCTTTTTTTTTAATGTTTTCAAAACCTCCATAATGTTTTCCATAGTGGCTACACAATTTACATTTCCATCAATAGTGCATAATGGTTCCCTATGTCTACATCCTTGCCAGTGCTTGCAATTTAGTTTTCTGATGATTGCCTTTCTGAGGGGTGTGCTGTTATATCTAATTGTAATTTGATTTCCATTTTCTTGATGATTATTAATTTTAAACATCTTTTATGTATGTGTTGGCCATCTGTATGTCTTCTTTGGAAAAATGTCTTTTTGAATCATCTGATTCAAATGTTTATTTGAATATAAATTTTAAATTAGTTTTTTTTGCTTTTGAGTTGCTTGAGTCTTTTTATATATTTTGGACATTAGCCTTTTATCATATACAAGATTTGCAATATAGTTTTCCATTTCAAATTGTCTTTTTTATTTTGTTGCTGTCTCCTCTGTGCAGAAGGATTTTAGCATGATGTAATACACTTACTTATTTTTGCTTTTGTTGCTTAACCCTTTAGTGTCAGATTCAAAAAACATACTCAAGAAGCTTACTGTTTGTATTTACCTTTAAGAGTTTTATGTTTTCAGGTCTTACATTCAAGCTTATAATACATTTTGCGTATGGTGTAAGATAGTGGTTCAGTTTCTGTTTTCTTTTACTTTGTTTTGGCACGTAGCAGCTTTCACCAGTGTTTGTTCAGGAGACTGTCCTTTCTCCATGAATATTCTTGACTCTTTTGTCATAAATTAACTGACCACAGATTCACAGGCTTATTTCTGGTTTCCCTATTCTGTTCCATTGATCCATGCATCTGTTTTTATGCAAATATCATGCTATTTTAATTGTCATAGCTTTGTGACACAACTTGAAAGCAGGAAGTGTGATGGCTCTAGGTTTACTCTTTCTCAAGATTATTTTGGCTATTGAAGGTCTTTTGAGATTCCGTGCAAATTTTAAGATTATGTGTTCTATTTTTTTTAAAAATGCCATTAGAACTTTAATAGCGATGTCATTGAATGGTTAAATTGCTTTTGTGGTGCGTGGACATTTTAACATTGATTTTTCCAATCTATGAGTTCAGAATATGTTTTCATTTATTTGTGTTCTCAATTTTTTATTAGTATCTTATAGTTTTTAATATACAGGTCTTTTCCTTCCTTGATTAAATTTATGTCTAAGTATTATTCTTTTTGATGCAATTATAAGAGAGGATGTTTTTCTTATTTCTTTTTCTGATTATTTGTTTTTAATTAATAGAAATGAAACATGTATTTGAGTTATGATGTTTCATTCTGTATCTTTACTGAATTCATTTATTAGTTTTTTTTGATAGAGCCTTTAGGGATTTTTTCATATATAATGCATTATCTGCAAATAGTTACAGTTTTACTTCTTTCTTTCCAACTCAGTTTATTTTTCCTTGCCTATTTTCTCTGGCTGTGGTTTCCAATAGCACAGTGAATAAAAGTGGTGAGACTGTCTTTACTCCATTGTATGCTCATGCCCCCTTTGTCAAAGTATTAATTGACCATGAAGCCATGGGTTTATTTTTAGGCTCTATATTTTGTTCCATTGATCTGTGTGTCTGTTCTTATGCCAGTGCCAGACTGTTTTGAAAACAGTGGCCTTGTAGTATAGATTGGCACCAGCTATTGGGATCCCTCCCACTTTGTTCTTTTTCAAGATTGCTTAGGCTATTTGGGATCCTTTTGTTCCATGTAAAATTTTGAAATATTCTAGATCTGTGAAATGTGCCATTGGTATCTTAATAGAAATTGCTTTTAATCCATAGATTGCTTTGGGTAGTATGGTCATTCTAATGATATTAATATTTCTAATCCATGAACATGGTATGTGCTTCCCTTTGTCTCTTTCTCAATTTATTTCTTCAGCACCATATAGTTTTATGAGTACAGGTCTTTTACCTCCTTGGTTAATTTATTCCTAGGTATTTTTGTTAATGTTGCTATAGTAAATATCTTAGTTTATATTTTTGACAGTTCATTGTTGATATACAAAAATGACTTTGATTTCAGAATATTGACCTTGTATTCCACTACTTTGCTGAATTCACTTATTAGATAAAGCAGCTTTTTGGTGGAGCATATAAAATGTTTTATGTACCCTATCATGTCATCTGTGAGTAATTACAGTTTTACTTCCTCTTTTCCAATTCAGATGCCTTTTATTTCTTTATCTTGTCTGATTTCTGTGACTAGGACGACCAGTACTATGTTGAATAAGCATGGTGAAAGTGGACACCCTTCTCTTGTTTCTAATCTTAAGGGAAATGTTTTTAGTTTTTGCCCACTGAGTATGATGTTGGCAGTAGATTTTTCAATGGAGTAAAGATAGTCTCTTTAATAAATTGTGTTGGAAGAACTTAAAGGTACATACAAAAAAAAGAAACTAGACCACCAATTTACACCATACACCAGAATATACTCAAAATGGATAAAAGACTTAAATATAACTTGTGATACCACAAAAATCCTAGTGGAAAACATAGGCAGTGAATTTCAGATATCTCGTGTAGCAATATTTTTGCTGATATATCTCCTAGGGCAAGGGAAATAAAGGAAAAAATAAACAAATGGGACTACATCAGATTAAAAACTTCTGCACACCTAAAGAAACCATCATCAAAATGAAAAGGGAACCAACTGTATGGTAGAACATATTTGCAAATGATACATCAGACAAGGGTTTAACCTCCAAAATATATAAATAACTCATACAATTCAACACCAGGAAGACAAACAATCCATTAAAAAAAGTGGGGAAAGGACCTGAATAGACACTTCGCTAAGGAGGATATACAATAGCCTTTAGACATATGAAAAATGCCCAATATCATTAGCCATCAGAGAGATCTAAATTAAAACCACAATAAAATATCACCTCACATCTGCCAATCATTAATAAATCAACAAACAAAAAGTACTGGTGTGGATGCAGAGAAAAAGGAACCCTAGAGCACAGTTGGTAGGACTGCAGACTGCTGCAGCCACTGGGGAAAACAGTATGGAGTTTCCTCAAGAAGGAAACTGTCTTTTGACCCAGCAATTCCACTGTTGGAAATATGCCTGAAGAATCTGAAAACACCAATTCAAAAGATATGCAATCCTGTGTACATAGCAGTGTTATTTACTATTGCCAAGCTTTGGAAAGAGCCTAAATGCCCATCAGTAGATGTGCGGATTAAAGACCATGGTACATTTACACAGTGCAATGCTGCACAGTAGAAAAAGAAGGAATTCCTACCTTTTGTGACAGCATGGATGGAACTAGAACTATTATGTTACGTGAAATAAGCCAGTCAGTGGAAGACAAATACCATATGATCTCACTTATAAAGGAATCTAATGAACAATATAGAACCAGAGACGTAGAATTACTGAATAGACTGGCAACTGTAAGAGTGAAGAGGGCCGGTGGGGACTGTTTGAAAGAAGGTGAAGGGATTAATCAAAGAACATATAATGTAGGACCCATGGGCCTGGACAATAGTGTGGAGATTGACTATGGAAGTGGGGTTGGGCTGGGTGGAGGGTGGCAGAGGGTGAAAAACTGGGACCATTGTAATAGCATAAGTAATAAAATATTAAAAATAAAAAATATTCTAAAATACTAAGAGAAAAGAATAATGAACTGAAGATTTGGGGAAGAAATACCCAAACCACAGTCGAGACAAATTGAGCACAGTATCATGGAGGCAGGATCAGAATGGAAAGGTAGCTAAGAAAATAGAAATTTAAACAATTACAGTTTTCCTGTTTTAAACAATGAAATAGAAACCAATGTGGCTACATTTCAACATTACTGCATCTATTAGTTAATATAAACTTTATTCTGAACTCAACAATGGATTCCATTATAACTATGTGGAAATGCATTAAAGCTATTTTACTCCTAAAAAAAATGGTGAGCAGGCTGGTCTCTTGTTTCTGTTCTCCACAGAAAGGCTTTCTGCTTTTCACCTTTGACTATGATGTTAGCTATAAGCTTGTCGTATACGGCTTTTTTATCTTGAGGTACTTTTTTTTATGGTCACTTTTTAAAGAATTTTTTATTACATATGAATGTTATATTTTGTCAAATGCTTTTTTCCCTGCATTTATTGAGATGATATAATTCTTCCCGTTTATTCACTTTCTGTCTGATTGTGTTCTTACATATAAAGTGAATCATTTGGCAGTAAATAGATGAGTTTCCTTTAATCATCCTGTGAGTTATCATTTGAGAGTTTAGCACATTTACATTTAAAGTAACTATTGGTGCATACATAGTGGACTTATTGCCATAGTGTTGTTTGCTGGCTGCTGTTGTAGTTTCTCTGTAAACTGACTGTGTCCCTGGGAGGAGGTGAGTTCCAGGTCTTTTTATGTGCCACCTTCAACTGCAATCTGAAACTCATGGCAACATGGTTTTATGAGCATCCTCACCTTGTATGCGAAAAAAACTGGTACACATTTTGGTTGACTCATGCGATCCACCTCTTATATCTCATTAATTTTGTGCTAATTACTTAAAAGCTTTTCTGGCCAAGACTGGTCATTAACAGGGTCAAATTTAACAAAGATAAGAACTAAATTAAGTTCTATGCACAATGAATTGTTATTCCAGGGTGGCTTTTCTGGTTTTACTACAATATATTTTAATATGCACTCCATGTATTTATGTTTCTTGTTTTCAAATTTTTATTCTAGCATAATGATTGATGATATGTAATATTAACCCTAAAGTGTAAAAGTAACTGGTTATCCATCTACATGTTTGTCAACAAGTGTATTGATAATACTTTGGAAATTTGCCAGTTCTACTCAACAATTAAAAGAGCATCGAGTGTGAAAAACACATTGCTTGAAACCAGAGCTTTTAAGTATATGTTGCAACTACTTACAGTGTAATATCATTTGCAACATAGAAAGGTTAGTATACATGGGAGATATTTTATAAGCAAGGAATATTTACTCTCTGTAGGTACCTAAGCAGAGTTCTGTCAGTTTTTTTCATGATTTGGGGTTGTTGGTTTACTTATAAATATTCAATTTGAATATTATTTGAAATAATTTATAGATTTAAAACATTTATGAAGTTTTAAAAATTCCTACAGTTACAGTTTGAATCTTATTATTGTGTTAAATTTTTCCTTCCTGCATACTCTCTGAATACTTGTAAGATTTTTAGCCACAATTAGGTTTATCCTAACATAACTTTTAATTGCTGTGTTTTAAATGAACTTTTATCTCTTCTTGCCCTTATCTTTCCCAGAAATATTTTATTATATGCTTATTAGTTAATTCTAACATGATAACTTTATTACTGTGCTCCATTTTTTTCAAGCTCCTGAAAATATATGGTACCTACATTAACCATATATTGCAGGTATGGTTATAACTCTCCAAGGGTACCCTTTTTCAAAGAACAAAAAACAGCTACATACAAAGAGGCAATAATAGATTAGAAGGAGAAATTAAGAAAGAATACAAGATCAACAGATAATAACGTATTCCTACAGTTACTATGGCATGATCAATACTTGGTAAATAGATACATGTTGATGGATAGGTGGGTTGCAACATATCTTGATAATTGTTTCCTAAAGCAACTAAAAATAGTTCTAGAAACTTCCAATTACAGGAATTCAAGCATGCTTTTGCATGGGCAGGAAAATTAATGTCTAAAGGTCCTCTTCATTGCATAACCCTAGCCAAGTCACTTATTGTTTCATGGTTACAATCAGGAGTTATAGTATATAGATGCTAACTAACTTGATAGCTTATAATGAAAATATTAATTTAGTTTTCCCAATTTAGTGCTGATGCAGATATTCTCACTACTTAAATTTTTTACTGAGAATTGTAATAAGGTACTTTGGAAATGCTAAAAGATTAAAAGTAACATTTTTAATATCTTATCATTTTCAAAATTTTATAACCCACAGTTTTAAAAAGAGCTTAATCATTGACCTCTACAAATAATTTATATATAGCAAAATTAAATGTGTATAATCATTTAAGAATATGTTGACCTTTATAGTAGGCAAAAAACAACCACACAGTGGGTTTGAGTTGCTTTAGGAATTTAAATTTTTAGGGACATAGGTATTCCATTGTAAGTCTCATAAATAAATTGATGTGGCAATAGTAAAGTATTATACTAACTTTCATATAATATCTTTCTGTAAAGACAGAAGTGGTTCCTTTGGGATACACCAGGGATTTGGTTGACTTAGTAATTCCTTAAGGAAATACTGGCTAATTTCTATCTATTCACTGGCTAGTGATGTAATGATGAGCTTGACAGAGGTAAGTTAGTTTAACAAGCTGACCTGCTTATATAGAATCTGTAAATATTGCATGACTTGAAGCATTAATTGGGTCTTTGGATTGCACAGACTGAAATGAAGGGCTTCTCAGAAGAGTTTTGTACCTTTTGCAGTATTTGTCAGTTTAACAATACTCAGTGAAAGGTCCCTGGCTTGAAATACCTTCTGAGCTTATTTTGAGTTCACTTCTAGTCATCGTTCTAAGTTTCCATGCATAATACAGTGATGAAGCTGATGCCCACATTAATCACTGATATTTCATGTGCCGTAGTTCTGATGAAATGAAAGAAAGAAGTTGTTAAGAAGTATCTGTTAAAAAAATATTTCTTTTTAAGAAATTAAGAGTGTAGCTAGCAAAGGAAATGATTTTCCTAGTATTTTTTCTCATGAAAAATAAATTAAACCATTTTACTTCATATATAACCTGACTTCGTGCATATCATAGGAGAGAATAATTCAGGCTTATAAATGACCTTGTAGAAAAGATGTTATAAAATGCATCACTGGTATTTGAATAAAACTTACATTTTTAAATGTTGAATGTGTGATGCAAAAATAAATAGTAATTAAATTTGCAATTAGTTTAATGTACCTCAGTAAAATTAGTGGTGGAAAATTTTGCCTTTTTACTTCTGTATTTCCCTGTGTAAAGAATATTGTCTTATGAAAATAATAACATGTCTTCCATTTATAATAGGAAATACAAAGAGTTTGCTGGAAGTTTATTAATATAGACCATGATCCCTACAATTAGATAAATTTATTTTTAACTACCTAAAAGGGTGTATTTTCAGGATACAAATACAAATAAGTCAGAGAAAACATTTTTTGCCCCCATTTTCAAAATGGGTATTGATACTATTTCTGAGGTAACTCAAATATCTAAATGCTCTCTGGAAAACATTACTATGCCATCTCAGTCATTGTTTGACATTATTGATTTTATAAGTAGATGAAAAGTTTGCTTTGGGAATACTGCTGTATAATTGCTGCAATGACCTAGCTGTCTAATACTACCCAGGGCAAAAGCCATTTGATCAACATCAATGCAAAATATACATTTGTCCTCCTGAGACTTCTAGGTATAGAAGAGAGAGAGGGGAAGACATCAAATATGAATACCAATATTTAATAATGTGACATCAGAAATAAAAGCAATGGCAGCTTTACTACTCTCTAGTGCAAATGATTACATGACTCTGAATTCTGGAGCTGTATGGCTTATTGATAATAAAATAGACAAGTCAATAAATTCTGCAAAAACTTGGTGTTGTGAAATAAGAAATCCTGTGTTTGTGTTAGAAAAGGTAGCTTTACAAAACTTCTCAAATGCTGTGCCCCTTGTTTGTTTAGACACATGGTTGCATAAAACGCATTCTATGCAAGGCTTACGTTTTCAACTCTTCTTATATCATATCCTAATGAAAACTTTTCTCAGCCTTGATAATATTGATAAGATTTATCACATTCATGTTTCATTCTATCTGAGTTGAACTTCTTATCTGATCCTCAAAATATGAGAGGGTGGTTGGACACTGTTGATAAGAACTAAGAAGGATCCTTCTTATCCTTCACTGAGAGAGATGGATTTACCATGAGCAAATGCAGCTTAAACTTCATGTCTTCCCGGGAAGACTCCTTTGTGTGGCCCTGGAAAGGACCATAGCAATGCGTACCTGTATTCATGCAGTTCTGTAAAATATGTGTATAAAATGTTAAGATATTTTTAACTTATGGATTGCTCTTCTAACATAAAAATGTAAATACTGTTATATTCATGCTTTGCTTTACTTTTCTTAAAGTAGTCCAAAACTGTATTAGCCTAAAACCCCACAAATTCATATTGATAAGACCCATGAGATTATCTGAGTGTGTGAGTAGCGAGTACTGTACCACTAACCATGTGTTCTTGGTGTAGAAGACATCATTTAATGTGTCAATGTTCTGTGTCACCTCTGATTGACCAAGTGTCAACTAAACAGGATGAGCCATGTGTGAAAACAAAATTTCTATTAAAAACAAAACTTATATTAACTCACTTTAGTAAAACATTATTTTAAAAATGTGCTATACCCTTGCAAGCAGGACACCATCATTTCTAGGAATCATAGCTTCCACTATTGCCCACACCCACCCATGAATACAATGATGCAAAAACTTCCCAAGTTTATTATTATCTATGAAAGATAAATTCTGGGCAGAATGATCTCTCTGTATTCTGTGGTATTCAAAGAATGTATAAAGTTAACTAATCTAAAGTACATGGGGCAATTCAAAAGATTAGAAATTTCTTATCTGATATGGAAACAGAAAAAGATTATTTTCAGAACTTTGAAGCATCAAAACTGCTTACTTTGTACTATACCACTCTGCTTTCTACCTGTGCTTACTACATCTTTCTATCTAAAGCATATGTCCTAGCCTACATTCACATAACCAGATCTGACATGGGCAGATTGAGAACCAAAGGATTTGTTCATTCTTTAATTCATCCATTTAAGAAATATTTATTGAGCACATTTATGAGTCTGGCATACTTCTAGAAGAGGAGGAAGACAAATTCAGGTACAATGCTACTTTTAAACAACATAAACTGGCAGATCTCGGGTGCCATGATAGTCACTACCATGTCAACTGAGAAGATTAGTCCTGGAAAAGCAAGAGTGGTACATTATCTACCTTGGAAATGCACCAGGACTTTCTATCTGGCACACTCAGAGAAACCCGAGACTCAATGTATAAGGAAAGGCATTTTGGGATGGAGGGGAGGAGGTATCTTCCATGTCAGAATGTTATTACTGGGATCATTATCATCATAAAGCCTACACATGCGCTTGTTTTATAGCCTCCTTGCTTGATGACATGCTAAGTAATTACAACAGATCTCACACTATTATATCCTATCGACATGCTTTTACAGCATATTGAATCTTCAATGTTTCTAAAGTTGAATCATTAAGATTGTGCAGCTGTGCATTTTTCTCTCTGTGCATATGTATTCTTTCTTCTTTTGTGACTCTACCTGCTGGTTGTAAAATAACATTGCCCAGCATGGAGTTACATAAAGAAACCTGGACTTGAACTCAGGTAATACTGAAGTTAAATCCAAGGTCTGACAATTATAAACTACGTGACCCTAAGCATGTTGCATAAGCTTTTAAACCTCAAGTTTTTATACCTAACAGAGAATTAATAATATCTGGCCAAGATTAGATGAATCTTTTTAAATTTATGTTTTAAATATATTCCATATGATACCACTTTGCCTCATTTAAATCTGAAAATTTACTGAAATGAAGAACTGTACATTTAAAATCATTTGTCTTTTCTAAATATCAATAATAATAACATTTATTTAGTATTTACACTGTGGTAGGCACTTTATTAATCACTTTATATACTTCACTTATTTAATTCCTGCAATATCCCTAGCCAGTTGTTAAGAATTCAAGTTCTGTATGAATGACCCATGGACATGGACAACAGGGTGCGGATTGACTGTGGGAGCAGGGGGTTGGGCTGGGCCGAGGAGGGCAAGGTGGGGGGGGGGGAATTTGGGACAACTGTAATAGGATAATTAAAAAAAAGAATTCAAGTTATACGGAGGCTGTTTGACTTTAAAATTTGGCTCTTCCATTTACAAGGTATAATATTGGGAAAACCACTTAGTCTCTCTGAACCTCAATTTTTAAATCTAATCATACATAGCTGTGAATCGTAGGTGATTAAACAAAAGTAAAGTACATAAATATTTCCAAAAGTATAGCAAGTTATTAAATATAAGAAAGAATTATTCTCAAATATATTCATTTTTATTATTATCACCTCTCATTTGAGTTATTATGGTAGATTTATTACTGTTCATTTTTTTCTCTCTTGTGCAATTTGAATTTTTGTTCAGTAAATATTCTTAAGGAACAAAACAGTATCATCTAGATAAGTCTAATATATGAACTCTCTTTTTTTTCCTATTTTGCCTATATAAAAAAGTGTGTTTTCCTACATCATTAACATGTGGCATTCTTTGGATAATGAAATCTATTATGAAATGACCTTGTGTTGTTGCAACCTTGCAATTTAAGTGTCTATTTACCTCTCTGGGAGCTTCTGGTCTACCATGGAAAACCCACACCCTATATAACTAAAGGCCCTACACACATTTCCCAAATATGTGAAATGTGGAGTAGGTCTGAACTCAATATGCGGGAAGAAGCAAGGACACTGCAGCTGTCCAGCTGACACACAGTTTTTTTGGAGAGTAATAAATGCTTATTGTTTCCAACTGAGATTGTGTGTTTATAACTTATAATGTAAACACTGTTCAGTGCATCCCTCTCTCATCAAACTTTTCTATATATAACTCAAGGTAGTTTTTAAAAAACATATTTAATAATATTATTCCTCCTACTTAATATCTTTTTGCAGTTTTATTGAGAAATAATTGTCATACATAGCAGTATAAGTTTAAGATGTACAATGTGATGGTTTCATTTACATATATTGTGAAATTATCACCACAATAAGTTCATCTAAAATCCTTCTTCTCATATAGGTACAATAGAAAGAAAAGAAAGGAAAAACAATTCTTCTTGTGGTGAGGACTCTAAAGATTTACTCTCTTAACAACTTTCTTATGTATCACGTAACAGTGTTAACCACGTTCACAATGTTTGACACTTCTAGTACTCATTTTACTTATAACTGGAAGTTTGTAACTTTTGACCACATTCATTCAATTTCTCCTCCTTTCACCCTCCACCTCTGGTAACAAGAATTCTAATCTCACCCTGGCTGGTGTAGCTCAGTGGATTGAGCATGGGCTGCGAACCAAAGGGTCGGCGGTTCGATTCCCATTGAGGGCACATGCCTGGGTTGCAGGCCAAGTCCCCAGTGGGGACCACACGAAAGGCAACCACACATTGATATTTCTCTCTCTCTCTTTCTCCCTCCCTTCCCCTCCCTCTAAAAGTAAATAAATAAAAAAAAATTTTAAAGAATTTTGATCTCTTTCCCTGTGAGGGTTTTTTTTTGCGTCCATATATAAATGAGATCATACAATATTTGTCTTTCTTTGCTTTATTTTGCTTTATTTTGCTTAGCATAGTACCTTCAAGTTTCATCCATTTAGTCAAAATTGGTAGGATTTCCTCATTTTTAGGGCTGAATAAGATTCCCTTGTATATTTATTTTTCATCCTTTCTTTATTCATTTATCCACTGATAGACACTTAAGTTGTTTTCATATCTTAAATACTAAAATAATGCTGTAATAAACATGGGTAAATATAGCTTTTTGAATTAGTACTTGTGTTTCCTTTGGATATATTCCCAGATGTAGAATTGCTAGATCATATAATAGTTCTAGTTTTAATTTTTTGAGGATTCTTCATACTATTTTCAATAGTGGCTGCAGCAATTTATAATCCTACCAACAGTGTACCAAATGCTTCACATTTGTACCAGCATTTGTTATCTCTCATTGTTTTGTCTATGGCCATTTTAATAGGCATGAGGTGATGTTAAAAATATTTTTATGTACCTGTTGGCCTTTTATATATTGTCTTTGGAGAAATGACTATTCAGATTCTTTGCCCATTTTAAAGTGGCTTATTAATATTTTGCTATTGAGTTATGTGAATTCTTTACATATATTTGGACAGTAACCTCTAATATGATATATGGCTTTCAAATATTTTTCCCATTCTGTAGATTGTCCTTTCACTTTGTTGGTGGTTTCTTTTGCTGTGCAGAAGGTTCTTAATTTGATGAAGTACCACTTATTTTTACATTGTTGCTCATGCTTTAGATGTTATATCTGAAAAATCATTACAAAGACCCATGTCAAGGCTATATTCCTATAGCCTTACATTTAAGTCTTTAATTTATTTTGAGTTAATTTTTGAGAGAAATGTAAGATATGGGTTCAGTTTTATTCTTTTACATGTGAACATCCAATTATCCCAGCACCATTTACTGAAGAGACTGTCTTTTCTACATTGAATGTTCTTGGCTCCCTTGTCAAATATTAGTTGACTATATATACTTGAGTTTATTTCTGGGCTCTCAGTTCTGTCCCATTGTTCTATTTGTTTGTTTTTATGCAAGTACCATACTGTTTTGATGACTATAGCTTTATAGTATAGCTTAAAACCAGGTACTGTGATGCTCATTCTTTTTTCTTTTTTATCAGGATTTGTTTGGCTTTTAGGGGTCTTTAATTGTTCCACATAAATTCTAGGAGTGTAGTTTTACTTCTGTGAAAATGTTTTTGGAAACTTGGTAGAGACTGCATTAAATCCGTAGATGGTCTTTGGTCATATTGACATTTTAACAGTATTAATTCTTCCATTACCATGAACACAAGATTTATTTACATTTATTTATATTCTCTTTAGTTTTTTTTCAATATCACATAGTTTTTATAGTAGAACTCTTTAACCTTCTTTAGTTAAATTTATTCCTGCATTTTTTATTGTTTTTGATACTATCGTAAGTGGAATTTCTTAAATTTCTCTTTTCAGAAAATTCACTGTTGTTGTTCAGAAATGCTGTTGGCTTTTGTATGTTAATTTTGTATCCTGCAACTTTAGTGAATTCATTGATTATATCAAATATATTTTTGGTTGAGTCTTTAGGGTTTTTTATATGTAAAATCATTTTATCTGCAAATATAAACATTTTTTTTTCCAATTCTGATACTATATTGTCCTTGTCTCAATGCTGTGACTAAGACTTCCAATACTACATTGAATAAGAGAGTTGACACCCAGCCCTGGCTGGTGTAGCTCAGCGGATTGAGCATGGGCTGGGAACCAGAGGGTCCCGGTTCGATTCCCAGTCAGGGCACATGCCTGGGTTGCAGGCCAGGTCCCCGTGAGGGCCATGTGAGAGGCAACCATACATTGCTGTTTCTCTCCCTCTCTGTCTCCCTCCCCTCCCCTCTCTCTAAAAATAAATAAAAATAAAATCTTAAAAAAAAAGAGAGAGTTGACACCCTTTTCTTATTTTATTTTTAAATTTAATAATGCATTTTATTTTACCCAATATATTCAAAATATTATTTCAACATGTAATCAGTATTTAAAAATTGAGATATTTATGTTCAACTTTTTGTTGATCTTAGAGGAAAAGTTTTTACTCTTTTACCATTGAGTATGATGTTAACTCTGAGCTATCATATGTGGACTTTATTATGCTGAGATAAATTTCTTTTATGTCTAATTTGTTAAGAGTTCTTATGAATGGATGTTGAATTTTGTTAAATGATTTTCTACATTTATTGATATCACCATGAAATTCATTACTTTCATTATGTTAATATGATGTATCTCATTGAGCGATTTGCATATGTTGAACCATTTTTGCAACCCAGGGGTAAATTCTACTTGATTGTGGTCAATTGTTCTTCTAATGTGCTCCTAAATTTGGTTTGCAAGTATTTTACTAAGAATATTTGAGTCTATATTTATCGAGGATATTGACCAATAATTTTCATTCCTAATGGTGTTTATTCTGGTTTGGTTATCAGTATAATGCAGGCCTTGTAAAATGAGTTAGGGATATTCCATCTTCTTTGATTTTTTGGAATAGTTTGAGAAGGATTTACATTAATTCTTTAAATTTTTTACACATTCACCAGCCAAGCTATGTGGTCCTTGGCTTCTACTCTTCGGGAGAATTGTATGTTTCTAAGAAGTTTTTTCATTTCTTCTAGTTTGTCCAGTTTGTTGGTGTAATAATCTTTTGAAATTTTGTTGTTTTAGTTGTAATGTTTCCTTTTTCACTTAAAACTTTATAGACTTGGGTCCTTTCTATTATTTCCTAGGTTAATCTAGCTAAAGGTTCATTAATTTTGTTTATCTTTTCAAAGAAATTTTTTTTAATTTGGTCAATATTTTCTGTTCTATATTTTATTCATTTCTACTCTAACTTTGAGTTGTTTGTTCTTTTTTTCCTAGTTCCTTAATGTGTAGAATTAAGTTATCTATTTGGGATCTTTCTTGTTTCTTAATTTAGGCATTTGTGCCTGTGAACTTCCTTCTTAAAACTGCTTTTGCTGTATCCTAGAAGTTTTGGTATGCTGTGTTCCCATTGTTTGTCTCAAGAAATTTAAAAAAAAATTCCCTTTAATTTTGTCTTTGTTCAGGAATTCAGCACCTTTTAATGGCATGCCATTGCACTTAGGCTAAAATAAAATTTTTGTCATAGCTTATGAAGATTTAAACTACCTCTCAGATATCATATTATATGAGCAGGGACCCACAAAAATGGAATTATCTTGTGGAGGGCAGGTCCCTTATAGTACAGACTTTCCCCACTAAGAGAGTGCTCAAGGAATCCATCTGTATCAATGTACCCACTGGCATTGTTGTGAGAGACTGTGTTTGGATTCAGTGAATTTTTTTGAAGACTCTTTCAGTGTGTCTGCTCATTTAATGATGGGTGATTTAGGAGGGCATCTGCCCACACCATGATGAGTGTTTAGCAGTTTTTGACCAACAGGGAATGACCCCCATGCCCCACTATCCCTATTCATTGGATCTGGCCTGAACAACTTCTTCTGTTTCTCCAGATGAAAAAAGTTTTCAAAGGGAAATGTTTCGCTGATGTAGAAGAGGTGAAACAAAAAATGGCAGAAACACTAAAAATACCAGTTGTGATGAGTTCAAAAACTGTTCTGAGCAGTGGAAAAAATGGCTCGATAGGTGTGTTATATCAAATGAAAGGCACTTCGAAGGTGACTGAAGTTTAAACATGTAAGGATAAATACAAAATTTTTATAACTAAGTTCCATTTTGGGGGATCCCCCCTCATATTTTTCTATACACAGGCCATCTAGGTCTTTTTTCCTTTTTCTAGAATGTTTCAAGCTCTTTTCCTGAAAGCATATTTCTCATTTTTCTTTTTATGTCCCTCAACCTTCATGTCTTGACTTTAAAGTCATTTCTTTATAAATTCCTCCCCTGACACCTTGTCTAAGTAGGGTCCCTCTGTCAGTCTCCTATTATTAGTTACTGTCACCATATACAATTATATACTTAGTCCTCTACTTGTTCATTGTCAATCTAAGCCCTCTGAGTTCAACACGAGTTTCATTAATTTAATATGCATTATCCAGAAACTAGCGCAATGCCAACAGCTTACAGGTAGTCACAGATCTTATTGGATAAATTGTTTTTTAAAATTGAGGTAGTGAAATACAGTTAACAATATTATACAACTGATAACTGAGTGAGAACTAGGACTAATACTTGTTTATTGTTGTTGTTTGTAAAGGCCTAAGTGTTAGAGGGAAAAATCAATAAAACATAGATATTTTATCTGTCATACAACTAGCCTTAATTTAGTCAATGTTTGGGAAATTTATACTAGATGTTAATGAACCAATTGTTGAAATATGCCACAATAAATAATAAAGTCTTGCATGATTGTTAGCATTGCATTTATACTACTAGAAAAAACATTTCCACTAGCCTCAAGTACTTTAGAAATGCATATTAAAAATTTACAACCTCAATATATAATATTATTTATTTATTTAAACAGATACCCTCAAGGTTCTCTTTTATACAACTTGATCTACTTTAGTAGAAATCTCTGATAAATGTTTAATGGTGTCTAAATTTTAATTCTTTAAAACTACTTCATAGTTTATACTAAGTTTATATGAATTCTAATTGCTATCACATTCCTGTTTCAGTTAGAATAGGATAGGTTGTTCCAAATTAAACAGTAACCTTAAAATATTAAAGACTACAACAAGTACTTATTTCTCGCCATGTGTCTGTTACTGGGTGGCTTGGGCTCTGCCCCATACATCCTTTACTTCAGGACCGAGGCTAAGCACGTGGCCCCTTTTGGAACTGCCGGTTGTCACCGTCTAGGACAGCTAAAATGCGGTAAAACAGGAGCTGGCTTTTAAGCCTTCTGCTCAACCTACCTGTCACTTCTACTCTTATTTTACTGCATAAAGAAAGTTATTGTATGACATCGAAAGTCATTGTGACAAATACAAATAATTCTCCCTCTGTGAGTGGCACTGAATGCATGCAAAAATTAATACGCTTATGACATTTTGCCTTTTCATTTCCCTGGTGTGATCACTATATAAATGTTAGGCTTGTTTTACTTCAGTAGCCTGAAATAAGCAGTTTTATTTTTTTTCTTCTCAGAATACCCATCACCATTTTTTTCTAAGATGATTCTGAAATCTCAAATCACTATATGCACTTCCAAGTAGGACCTGATAACTATAAGGGAACGTATTTGCTAGAATTTTTTGAGGTGGGATTGTACATGAAAATATGTAAGCATTTCCCTTAATAAGATTGTTTGGAGCAGATAAACATGGAATAAGTTTAGAAATTTTGTTATAATTACTTCAAACTTTAAAGTTACTTCGAAATGTCTTAAATATAGCTGGAATTTATTAAAATCCAAAATTCCATGATCTTTGCTTAGACCCACTGTTCAAGGGAAAAGTGATAATTTCAAAGGAATTGCCTTTTCCAGGAGATGAATTAATGCATTTAATGTTCTGAAAAAGTAAGAGGCAGTTAGACACAAATAAAATTTAAAAAATTAACAAAGTCATCATACTTGGTCACCTTTCTCTGAGTCAGGATGTTTCAATGTTTTTAAAAAAGTCAAACTTTGGTGCATCAGATTTTTTTAAAAACTGGACAAAAACTAATACTTATGGATTTCTCCTTATATACAGAGAACTGAACTATTATCGTATATACTTGTATATATTTTCTTTAATCCTTAATATAATCTTTGAATGCACATATTTTCATTATCATTTCATTAATAAAATTAAAGCCTTAAAATGTTTAATGAATTGCCCCTAAAACACATAGCTGGTAGTGGACATCATGAATTAAAAAGTCATACGATTTTGCTTTCAAAGAACCTACAATTTCCATCATGCATCATGCATTTTTATTTTCCTTTTGCACTATCAAAGATCATATTGATGTGCATTTAAAACATGAAAATGCGATAGTGCTTCTGGGAAGGGCACTTAAATCTCTATTTTTGAGTTGTCTATATTGAGCCTAGAATAGCTTTGTTCACATTAGTCCTTCTCTTTAATCTGGATTTGCATGCACCTTTGCAGATAACTTCATAAATCTGTTAATATTTGATAAAATTGTGCTCAGTGTTCAGACAACATGTTGTGTGCACTTGGTCCCAGAAAGTGAAGTTAAATTAAAGTTCCCAAACTTGTTTGTGTTTAGGTCATGGGGACACATTGAGGATGATACAATGGATTGGATATTGTGTATTAAAAACATTGAAATGCACAAAATATAAAATAACGTCATCATTAAAAGCGGTTTCTGACATTGGACAGATCTGTTTGTAGCTCCCAGTTCCACTATGTGAACTGGCAGGTTATTTAACCCTATCTGAGATTTTACTACTGTATCTGAAAAATGTGAATAATAGTAACGCTTTCTTCAAAAGTTTGTTCTGAGTATTAAATATGATAATGCTCTTAAAGTCCTTAAAATTTATTTAGCAAAGTGTATCCTTTCAATAAATGAAAAAAGTCTTACATTTTGATCTTATAAAATGACTGTGCTCACTGCTGTGATCTGAATGTGTTCCCTCAAAATTCATATATTGAAATTCTAATGCCCAGTATAATGGTAGTAGGAGGTGGGGCCTTTGGAAAGTGATCAGGCCAGGACGGCAAGCCATCATAAATTCGGTAAGACACACTCCAGAGAGATCTCTTACCTCTTCCCATGGAAGGATACAACTAGAAGTCTGCAATTTAGATGAAGGCCTTCATCAGATCATGCTGTCACCCTGAACTTAAGAACAGTGAGAAATTAATTTCTATTGTTTTATAAACCACCTCATCTTTGGCATTTTGTTATGGCCACCAGAACAGATGAAGGCATACATAATGCCCAAATTTGAGTATTTAAAAACAATATATAATAAATAAATAATGGTGTGTTCAGTGCTACAAACTGAGCTTTGATAATACAGAAATGGACTGTAAGCACTATTGTTTTATACTGATTTTTGCACATCATATTGAATATTGGAAGCTACTTAGGAAGAAGGGTGATGATGTCGCTACTTCTGTCAAGAGCCAGAGGGTGACTAAGGTTAGTGTTGCAAGTACATTTCCCAAAATAATATAGTATTTAAATAAAGAACAGTGAAAATGATAACATTGCAGGTGAATGTTTCTTAATAGACCTAATATGAATTTTGAGGAACTGAGTTTCATAAATAATGAGGTAGATGAGGAAACACTAATTCATTTATCTACAATGGTGACACTAGCCCGTATTAAAATTTTCTTTCAAAGAACAATAGTAATTTTAGAAAACTGCCTCCAAAATGTCCATAGATTTCAGGGTTATCAAGATATAGACACAGAGAATTCTGAAGCTAAGGTGTTTTTACATCCACAATTCACAGAAAGACAGCAGTGGGTCTCCCTTAATTACCTATTCTATTCATTTGGGTTGTTTGATAGGCTGTCAACCATTGGATCAAAATTCCATTTATTTAAATGGTCTAGTCATTGTTGTAAAAAAAATAGTAAATACATTTTTATTTCTTGCCATGAACTGCTTGTGCTATATTACACTATTGTCAAAATAATTACTGCTGCTTCTATCTGGATCCTCTGTGGGAGAATCATATTTCCCTCTCAGAGGTATCAGGCTTAGACATGTTATTGGCTTTGAGCATGAGTGTCTGCAGAAGTGTCATGTGGAAATTGCAAGCAGAAGGCTTGACAGTCATTGAATGATACCATCCTGTCTCTTCCTTCATTCATGTGCCTGGCGATATTCCAGATATGGGTTACTCCGTTAGCCTAGTTTTGGAGTGAAGTGGATATTGAAGAGATAATAGGCAGAATTAAACATCTGCTATTGTGTCAGCCATCAAGATCTGGGGTCCAATGTTTTTCCAGCATGATATGTTAGCCCATGATTTATAACTAAATATCTGCCAAAATAACTTAATGTGAAGATGTAATTCAGTATTTCTGTTAGACAAGCCCACAGGCATTAAGGATGTCACAATTCCAATAATATTATGTTAATTCTAATATCAGAATTAAAGATGGTGGCTGAGTAGGTGGAAGCTGAATCTACTTGCTCTTGCCCCCAACTCAGATTCTCCAGTGATCTTCCAACAAATAGCCTTCCAAAAAATCAACAAAATCTTAGCCGACATGAAGTTTTGAAGCCAAGGAATGAAGAAGATGCTTCACAACAGGTGATGAGATTTTTTAAGTCGAAGGGGAAATACTCCATGCGTGGTGCCTGCAGCAGTGGAGAGACTAGGAAGGAATTTCAGTTTTATGCCTCTCTTTCCTCCCAGGGCAGAGGGCGCCAGGCCCACACAGGTAACCACCAAACCCTGGGCTGAGAGTGACTTGGGAGGATGAGAAAATCCAGGCTACACACACACAGTGAGCAGCATATCCATAGCTGCTGCGCTAAACGCCAACTGGGAGAGTGCTAGAGAGAAAGAGATTCTATCTCCCAAAATGATCAGAGGGTTGCACCTGGGTCAGGTGGAGGCAGACTGTAGCCAGCCATGACTGTGAGAGACTTTTGGCTTTTTAAAGACGAGGTGGTGGTGTGCGCAGAGAACTGCATAATGACACAACACTGCATGGGGAGCTGTGGTGTGCTGGGCAGGGACCCCATGAACAGCTGGACAGGGACCCCTGCCAGCAAAGAGGCAGAATTGAAAGTGCAATTTGCTCCCACTGAATATTGCTGGGCAGGGAGGTCAGAAGTTGCCTAGTGAAGGGATTATTGGGTCCCAGCACAGCTAGCAAGCTGTAGCTATGTTAAATGCAGAGTTTGGGACTGTGTCTGCTGCATGGGCAGTGGGCTGGGAATTAGATGGACGAAAGCTGAGTGCCTGAGATTATTTATAGCTAGGCTAAACCCCCTTCCCTGATAGAGTTCAAACCTCTGTGAAGGAAAGGACATACTCAGCCCCTGCCTCCTGCAGGACTGCAACCACTGTATCCAGCTAGGAAGTCCTGCAGAACAGTCAGGTCAGGTTCAAGAACTCCCTTCAGGGTGAATATCTGCAGGAGAAAGACAGGAAAAGAAATGCCAAAGAGCCCATTTTGAACTTCTCTCAGGGAGACAAAATACACTGGTGTCTAGGGCCCTATTCCACTGAAAGGATAAACAAAATCGACAAGTCTTTAAGCAGATTCATCAAGAAAAAAAGAGAGAGAACCCAAGTAAGTAAAATCAGAAATGAAAGAAGGGAAGTAACAACTGATACCACAGAAATACAAAGGATTATAAGGCCCTGGCTCACGTGGCTCCATGGCTTGAGTGCTGTCTTATGGAACAGAGGGTCGCTGGTTGGATTCCCAGTCAGGGCACATGCCTGGGTTGTGGGCCAGGTCCCCAGTAGGGGGCATGTGAAAGGCAACTACACATTGATGTTTCTCTCCCTCTCTGCCTCCCTCCCTTCTCCTCACTCTAAAAATAAATAAATAAAACCTTTAAAAAAACAAAGGATTGTAAAAAAATTACTATAAAACAACTATATGCCAAGAAACTGGAAAACCTAGGTGAAATGGAAAAATTTCTGAAAACATGCAGTTTCCCAAAACTGAATCAAGAAGCAGAAAGCTTGAACAGACCAATAACAACCAGCAAAATTGAAGCAGTAATCAAAAACTTTCATCACACAAAACCCCTGGGCTGATGGCTTCACGCGTGAATTTTATCAAACTTTCAAAGAAGAACTAACACCTATTCTTCTCAAATATTACAAAAAATTCAAGAAGAGACAAGATTCCCAAACTTTTTTTTAAGGCTAGTAAAGACACAACAAAGAAAACTATAGGCCCATATCTCTGTAGAATTCTCAACAAAATATTAGCAATCTGGATCCAGCAATACATTAAACAAATCATACAGCATGATCAAATGGAATTTATTCCAGGAATGCAAGGATGGTATAACATTTTCAAATCAATACATAAAGACTTGTACGTGAAAAATTATAAAACACTGAAGAAAGAAATTGAGGAAGATAAAATAAAATGGAAGATAAAATAAATGAATTGTGTTCATGGATTGGAAGACTTAACATCATTAAAATGTCAATAATACCCAACACAATCTATAGATTCAACACAATTCCTATTAAAATACCAATGGCATATTTCACATATATAGAAACAGTATTTCAAAAATTTATATGGAACCAAAAATTACCCCAAATAGCCTCAGCAATCCTGAGAAATAAGAAAAAGAACAAAGCTGGAGGGATCACAATACCTGATATCAAACTATATTACAAGGCTACTGTAATCAAAACAGTTTGGTACTGACATAGGAACAGACGCATAGATCAATGGAACAGAATATGAAGCCCAGAAATAAACTCATATCTCTATGGCCAATTAATATTTGACAAATGGGGCAGAAGCATAAAGTGGAGTAAAAACAGACTCTTCAATAAATGACATTAGGAGAACTGGATTGGTACATGCCAGAAAATGAAACTAGACCACCAACTTACACCATACACCATAATAAACTCAAGATGGATAAAAGATTTAATTATGTCATGATACCATAAAAGTCTTAAAGGAAAATACAGGTAGTAAAATTTCAGAAACCCCACATAATGATATTTTTGCTGAGGTACCTCCTAGGGCAAGGGAAATCAAGGAAAAAAGTAAACAAATGGTACTATATCATATTAAAAAGTTTCTGCATGGTTACAGAAAACATCATCAAAGTGAAAATGGAACAAATTGTATGAGAGAACATTTGCCAGTGATACATTGCACAAGGTTTTAATCTCCAAAATATATAAAGAACTCATATGACTCAACACCAGGAAGAAAAACAACCCAATTGAAAAATAGGCCTAAGTAGACGATTCTCCAAGGAGGACATACAGGTGGCACATAGACATATGAAAAAATGCTCAACATCAGTAGCCATCACAGAGATGCAAATTAAAACCATAATGTGATATCACCTCACACCTGTCAGAATGGACATCATTAATTAATCACAAATAACAAGTGCTGGTGAAGATGTGGAGAAAAGGGAACCCTGGTGCAGCCACTGTGGAAAACTGTATGAATTTCCTCAAAAAATTAAAAATGGAACTGCCTCATGACCCAGTGATTCCACTGCTGGAATTATACCCTGAGAATCCTGAAACCAATTCAAAAGAACTTATGCACCCCAGTGTTCATAGCAGCGCTATACACAATAGCCAAACATTGGAAAAAGCCCAAGTGCCCATCAGTAGATGAATGGATTGAAAAACTGTGGCACATTTACACAATGGAATACTACACGACAGAAAGAAAGAAGGAATCCTTAACCTTTGCAACTGCATGGATGAAACTGGAGACCATTATGCTAAGTGAAATAGCCACTCAGCTAAAGACAAAACCATATCAACTTACTTATAATTGGAATCTAAAGAACAAAATAAATGATTGAGAAAAATAGAACCAGAGACATGGAAACATGGAACAGACTGATAGCTGTAGGGGTGTGTGTGGGGGGAAGGGTGTCAGGAAGCTTGAGTCAAATGTCAGATAACATGTATGAATGATTCATGAGCATGGACAATGGAGAGGGAATGGACTGCGGGAGAGAGGGGTGGGCTGGGTGGAGGGGGGCAAAAGAGAAAAACTGGGATAACTGTAATAGAATAAATAATAAAAAATAAAATAAAGACCCCCAAATTCTAATGACCTGTAGTAAAATATTATAGATAACTGTTAGACAAAACATTAATAAGTAGTGTATAGAGCTCTGACCTTTCATACAGTGCAAAGGGAGTATAAACTGCTACAATATTTCCAAAGTTAATTTTTAATACATGTTAAAAGTATTAAAATACAATTTTGACACAGTGATCCTACTTTCAAAAAATAACAAGAAAAAATATTCAGAGGAATAGTTATTTTATGTTTAAAAACTTTAAAGCAATTTAATGTTCAAAAATAGAAGATTGGTAAAATAAATCATCACCCATAAAGTGAAATATTATGCAGCCCTTAAATTAAATATTGTGGAGGAATATATAATGGTATAAATATTTTAGATAAAGAGAAAAAGCAAAATATGATTGTAAATAATGCATTATCTCAATTCTTTCAAATCATAATAAACATGTACATGGGAACTGGCAAGAAATTAATCAATATTTTTGAAGTCTTTATCAGTACATAGCGCAACTTTAAAAATTGACTTATATTACATTTAAAAAATTGTTATGAATTTCACTGAAAATAGAATGTGGTGACAAAGGGAGAGTCTGACATTTTCTATACAGTACTCAAATTCCAAAATGCGCCTTGAGTGAGGAAAGCTCTTTCCTTGGATCTCCATAACCTTAACCGGTTTGTCTACTTGTATAGGAATTGTTAGGTGCTATTACATCACTCTCAACTTGACATATTATTTTAATTACATTTTCTTGTGTTTTGAAGTTGGGTTAGTGGTGGTGTTAAATCAAGGATCCCAAATCTGTAAAGTTAGATTGAATGCAAGTCTCTTAACTATATTACTGCTATCTCTGTTTTCTAACTGTCGTAGAGATAGTGAATTTGCGGTAATTAAATATATTAGTCATTAAATCCAGCTGGAAATGCTGATAATTATGTCCCAATATGATTTCCTCTAAGATATCTCAGATACCATTGATAAACAGCTAAGAAAAAAATAAGGGGATTAGCAGTAATTATCACAAAGTGGTTTGCTATTAAATTAATGGAATAAAAATGAAAGTAATTGGATTATGTATGATCTTCAACAGCTACTAGAGTTTAAACTTTAATTAAATTGTCATAGTCATTCGAAAATAAATATTTGACCATACACTATTTTTAAAGTACAAGAATTTCAGAATACCAATCAGCACAGTCTGTACCACCAACCTTAAATTGAAAGCTCTATCAGACTGATGACCAACCAATTTTCCATACGTTAAAATCATTGGGAAAAAAGTGTTGAGCTCTAGTAATCATTTGCAGGCTTTTCAAATATTATTACTTGACAGGAGGTCAATTAGCATCGACTAAGAAAACTCATTCTTCAACAATTAGACAGGCCACTTGCATTAAAGCAAACCTAGGCTTTTAATTTTGCCTGGAAGTTTTTAGAGTCAGACTTCCCCAGCTACGTCCAAAATTATATTTTATCAACTATTTCTATATCTACCATGAGAGACATTTGAAACACATGACATAATTTTTCATGCCCAGCTCATTCTACTAATGTTCTATAGTGAAAGCAAGTAAATAAAAAAACGTTGTAGAGGAAACTTTGTATACTCATATATTCATATATGCATGCATACAGATAGACACACATACATGCATGTCATCTGAAACATCTTTCAGTAGCTAAGTCTGTAGGGTAAATAGCTAAATGTTTCTCTAAGGGAAAGACAAGCATTTATTTTTGTTTGCTTGTTTGCTTTTGTTTTGCTTTTCTAGTTCTGCCTTGCAAAAAGATGGTAAAAACACAAAATTGCCTGAGTCAAACACAAATTTTCAGAGAAAAAAGGTATTTGAGTTTTCTGACTTTAAGACTTTTTGTAATGCAGTATCTGAAACTATCCTTAGAGAAACTTATTGTTTAATCTTTTTGAGAAATGTTTGATAAACTGATTCTCAAGATGTACTGCTTTAGATTTTTGGAAAAGTTATTTTGAATTGAATTTTAAAAAATATCTTCATTTTTGGTGTTTGAAGATTTTATTTATTTTTAGAGAGAGGGCAAGGGAGGGAAAAAGCTGACTCGGAGTCAAACTGGCGACCTGGTGGTTTGCAGTCCAGCACTCGATCCACTGAGCCACACCAGCCAGGGTTTGAGTTACTTTTATTAATTTAAACCAAAGACTCTCCAGCTGTTTATGGTAGATTTGGATCATTTGCCTTTTAAAAATATTTTAAATAGAAAATTTACAGATTTAATCTTTTACCAATTTTTTCTATTGCTATTTGATCTATGTATTCATATATGTATTTATATATGTATCTCTATTTTATACAATATCTCCCACCCAAAACTCAATTTTAGTATAATTAATAAAATATGTAACATAATATCTTTAATTAAAATTTGAAAATAAGGTGGCACTATGTACATAAATATAAGGATATAGTAAGCATAGGTACAGTTATAAAAGTAGAATTTTGAATTATGATAATGAGAACGATGGTTATATGTTTGTCATAATCTGCTTTCTTCAGAAAGGGGGGTGGTGTTCTTCACAGAGCAAATAATTTCCCCTTGCAAGTTCCACCCAAAAGAGGTCAAGTAGAGGATTTTGCATTTCAGATTTATTGGTGTAAAGGTTGTTTTCAGTAACGTTGGGAAATAACATAGTTTTCCAGATAGCAAGAATTTTTCTTTAATTTTTGTAATTTGTATAAATCACTTCCCCTCTAATTGAATACATTTTACCTTTTAATATCAAAGTAAGATAATATAGCTAGCCTAGTCTCTGTCATCTAAAGAGTAAGGTAAATATCTCATTGTTATGGTAAATATCTCATTATTTCAGTTTTTTGGCCAATAGTTATGATTCTTGAGTTTTTATTGATTCTCTCTAATTTGCTTGTTTCTTCTGTTGAAACAATTCTAAATTCTAACTAGACATATTACCAAATTATAGCTAATTATACTTGGAATGTGAATGTAGAATTGGAGAGCATAAGTATGATAATCCAGACGTTTTCTTTTCTTTACATCCAGAGGCTGAGATTTTGATAATTACATATTATCAAGAAAATTCAGAAAATTGGGTGACAACTTACTATGGAGAGTTACTAGTGAAATTGTAACATCGGTAAATTTACATTACTGTTTGTGATATATTTTTGAATTTAATACTATATTCATCTTTTGCTTTAGAGTGCTTTCTTTACAACTTTCACTTAATGTATATATATTAATCTACTATGTAGCTGTTACATGCAAAATTATATAATTTCAAAGGGAACATTTTCTTCCCATACTAGGCAGCCCTAGACGTAAAAATGTACACACAGACTTAGAAAATCAGACCACCTAGCCCCAGGAAAACAATATTTTTCCATTATTTACTGCTCTAAGTAGAAAAACAAGTAATATTATATTTTTAACCTCAAAGGTGTTTTGGCTTTTTAGAGAATTTTCATTTATTTTAAAGTGTACTTGTGTACATCCACTCTATCATACACAATGCCACATCTCAGACCCTTACAAACTCCACCATGTTTGTAAAAGTAAAAGATGGAACAATTCAGAATTATTAGGTTAGTAGAATATGTAATATTAATCTATATTATAAATACATGACAGTCAATCTTATAGTCTGAATTTCCCAACTACATAGGAAATAAACATTTCCAAGAATATTTGGAGAAAAAAAAACATTGATTAATTGTGTGCTACATTACATGACAATGCAAATATAAAGTGACTTTTATGAAAAATCGAAGACATATTTAGTTGCCCTTTTTTCTTCACTCTGTAGGTAAAAGAAAACCAGAGGTAAAATAAGATGAGATTTGTTTCAGCCTTAAGACTTGCAATGGCAAGGTAGAGTTTTTGTTTTTATAGATGTTGAAAATGGGGATGAAATTGAAACTGCTGAAGCAATTTCTACTCCAGAATTGCTTCCCTAATAAAAATTTACAAGGCCTAATAAAATTTCTATGATGTCTTAGCTCACGTTAATCTTCTCATATTGCCGTTCAAATTCAAATGGATCAAGACATTGAAAAAGTGACAACTTTGAAAATTATAATCATGTTTTTAGTAATCAAAATATTTCTACAAAAACACTTTGGGGAAATTTGTGGTAAATTTCTCTTCCAGATAGGATGGGGGTTTTTGTTTTTGGTTTTTGTGGTAAGAATACTTAACATGAGATCCGCCCTCTAACAAAGTTTTCAGTGTGCAATGCATCACTGTTACATGTAGACACTATGTTGTACATAGAATCTGTGTACTTACTCATCTTGCATAACTGGAACTTCATACTTATTGATCAACAACTTTCCATTTCCACCTTTCCCCCACCACTGGCAACCACCACTCCATGCTGCTCCTACAGTCTGATTATTTTAGATACTGCATGTAAGCGGAATCATATAGTGTTTGTCCCACTGACTAATTTCACTTAGCATACATCCCCCCAGGTTCAGCAATATTGTTGAAAATTACTGATTTTCTATCTTTTTAAAAGATGAGTATATTTTATTGTATGCATATCACAAATTATCTTTATCCATTCATCTGTGGATGGACATTTAGCTTGCTTCTGCATCTTAGCAATTATGAGTAGTGCTACAGTGAACACAGGAATGCAGGTATCTCTTCACGATCCGGATTTCATTTATTTATTTATTTATTTATTTATTTATTTATTTATTTATTTTAAGATTTTACTTTTATTTATTTTTAGAGAGTGGGGAAGGGAGAGAGAAAGAGAGGGAGAGAAACAGCAATGTATGGTTGCCTCTCACATGGCCCTCACGGGGACCTGGCCCGCAACCCAGGCATGTGCCCTGACTGGGAATCGAACCAGGACCGCTTGGTTCCCAGCCCGCGCTCAATCCACTGAGCTACACCAGCCAGGGCTGGATTTCATTTATTTTGTACATACCCTGAAGTGGCATTGCTGAGTTAAATGGTAGGTCTATTTTTAACCTTTTGAGGAACTTCCGTATTGTTTCCCATAGGGGCTGCACCACTTCACATTCTAACCAATACTGCACACAGATCTCAGTTTCCGTACGTCGTCACCAGCACTTGTTATCCTAAAAAAATGTCCATTCGAACAGGTCATATAATATATGATGTTACATGTCATTGTAGTTTTGATTTTCATTTTCCTGTTAATTAATGATGTTTAGCATCTTTTCATATATGTATTGGCCATTTGTATGCTTTCTTTGAAGGAATGTCTATTCAGGTCCTCATGCATTTTTATTTCAGTTTTTTGTTTTTTGATATTGAGTTATAGGAGTTACTTTTATATTTGTAATATGAAACCCTTTTCAGATGTATGATTGGCAAATATTTTCTCCCATTCTGTAGGTTGTTGTTTTTCATTCTGTTGACTGTTTCCTTTACATGCAGAAGATTTCCAGTTTGCTATAGTCCCACTTGTCTACTTTTGCCTTTGAGATCTATCCTTTTGGTACCAGTCTCAAGAAGATTTTCCCATTTTCATTCAAGAGTTGTAACATTTTTATTTCTTATGTTTGTCTGTAATTTATTTTGAGTTTATTTTTGTATATGGTATAAGACAGAGTTACAATGTGATTTTGTGTGTGTCAATACTTAGATTTCCCAACATCTTTTCTTGAAGAGACTATCCTTTTCCCACTTTGTATGGCTCAAAAATACCTCAATATAACACAAGTACTATATAATAAATCTACAGTTGATATTATACTCAATAGTGAAAAGACAAATGCTTTGTCTTTACATAAAGAACAAATCAAGGAGGACCTCCTTACCACTTCTATTCAGTGTAACACTTGAAGTCCTTGCCACAGCAATTAGGGAAATAAAGAAATAAATTCAAATCAGAAAGTACAAAGTAAATTTATATGTGTTTGAAGATGATATAATCTAGTATTTAGAAAATCCAAAGACTATTCAACAACCACCTGTTAGAACAAATAAAGAAATTCACCACAGTTGCAAGATTCAAAATCAACATACAAAAATAAGTTGTGTTTCTTTACACTAAAACCAAACCATAAATTGAGGAAACTAAGAAAATAATTCTATATGCAATAGCATGCAAATTACTTAGGATAAACTTATCCAAGAAGGTAGGGCTATTCAAAAAGCAAAATTATCAATGAAAATGCAAAAATGTGAAAAACGTGACACTAAATAGAATGAAAAAGATGCTTGTATATGATCCTTAATGGCTATAGAGATGTTTTCAGTTTGTTTTTATTGAATACTCACACACACACATACTGATAAAATGTATTTCTTTAGATATAAATATTAATATATTTTGCAGGCATAATATAGAGTAAATAAGTCCCTCAAATTTTTATCTGCACCAATAAAAATGTTTTAATTATTGCTCTATTACAGTGCTTCCTATTTTTCCCCGATGCTGCTCTTCCCTGCCTCACCTACCCCCACTCCCGCAGTCAATCCCCGCTCTGTTTTCCATGTCGATGAGTCATTTATACCTGTTTCTTAACTAGATTCTTGCCCTTCTTTCACCACTTAACCGGCTCCAACCGCCCCTCTGGTCACTATCAGTCTGTTCCTTGTTTCCATGCCTCTGGTTCTATTTTGCTCATTTGTTTGTTTGTTTTTTTGTTAGGTTCCTCTTGTAGAAGACATCATATAGTATTTGTCTTTCACCAACTGTCTCATTTCACTTACCAGAATATTTTCCAGTTCCATCCATGCTGTTGCAAAGGGTAGCAGTTTCTTATTTTTTCTGCAGCGTAGTATTCCATTGTGTAAATGCACCACAGCTTTTCTATCCACTCATCTACTGATGGGCACTTAGGCTGTTTCCAGCACCTGGCTTTGTAAATAACATTGCTATGAACATTGGGGTGTATAGGTTCTTTTGAATTGGTGTTTCAGGGTTCTTAGGGTATAATCCCAGCAGTGGAATAGCTGGATCAAGACACTTCCATGTTTAGTTTTTTGAGGAAATTCTACACTGTAATTTCACAGTGGCTGTACCAGTCTGCATTCCTACCAACAGAGCACTAGGATTCCCTTTTCTCCACATCCTCTCCAACACTTATTTGTTGACTTGGTTATGATGGCCATTCTGACTGGTGTGAGGTGATATCTCCTTGTGGTTTTAATTTGCATCTCTCTGATGACTAGTGATGCTGAGCATCTTTTCATATGTCTCTGGGCCCTCTGTATGTCCTCTTTGGAGAAGTGTCTGTTTAGGTCCTTCGTCAAATTTTTAATTAGATTGTTTGTCTTCTTGGAGTGCAATCATGTGAGTTCTTTATATATTTTGGCTATCCAACCTTTGTCCAAGGGATCATGGGCAAATATGTTTTCCTATATGGTTGGTTCCCTTTTCATTTTGCTGATGTTTCTTTTCGCCATGCAGAAGCTTTTTAGTTTGATGTAGTCCCTTTGTTTATTCTTTCTTTTATTTCCCTTGCCCTGGAGAAAATATTGGCAAAAATATTACTGCATGGTATATCTGACATTTCCCTGCCTATGTTTTCTTCTAGGTCTGTTGTGGTGTCACGGCTTATGTTTAAGTCTTTTATCCATTTTTGTTTATTCTTGTGTATGGTGTAAGTTGGTGGTCTAATTTCATTTTTTTTACACGTACCATTCCAGTTCTCCCAACGTCATTTGTTGAAGAGGCTATTTTTACTCCATTTTATGCTCATATCCCCTTTGTCAAATATTAATTAACCTTAGAGATATGGGTTTACTTCTGAGCTCTCTATTTTGTTCCATTAATCTATGTGTTTGTTCTTATGCTAGTACCAGACTGTTTTGATTACAGCTGCCTTGCAATATAATTTGATATTAGGTATTGTGATCCCTCCTACTTTGTTCTTCTTTCTCAAGATTTCTGAGGCCGTATGGGGTTGTTTTTAGTTCCATATGAATTTTTGAAATATTTATCCTTAATCTGTGAAATATGTCATTGATATTTTAATAGGAATTGCACTGAATCCATAGATTGCTTTGGGTAGTATGGACATTTTGATGATGTTAATTTTTCCAATCCATGACCATGATATATGCTTCCATTTATTTGTATCTTCCTTTATTTCTTTCTTCAGTGTTCTGTAGTTTTCTGAGTACAGGTCTTTTACCTCCTTGGTTAAGACTAGTCCTAGATACTTTATATTTATTGTTACTATAGAAAATAGGATTTTCTTCCTAGTTTCTATTTCTGATATTTTATTGTTGGTGTACAAAAATGCCCTCAATTTCTGAATATTGACTTTGTATCCCACTATTTTGTCAAATTCACTTATTAAGTCGAGAAGCAGAAACAAACAAGAAGAGTCATTGATCTACTATGACTCCCTGTCTTCATGGAGTCATGGTGTGAGCTTCTGTGGTAGGAGACCTGTGGAATTCAGTGGTGCAGTTTCCTTGATCTCCTGAGCTTGATGCTCTGGGCATGTTCTTTGTGCCCTTTGCATGGGCTTTCAGTTGTAATTGGGTTTTGGTTGTTGTTGGGAGGTTCTTTTGTGGGTTCTTCCTTCTGGCTGGCTGAATGAGAGTCACTGTTTCCACCACATCTTTTATACTGTTATACAGGTCCTTCCAGAACAAAACCAAACAGCCCATGAAAAAAACAAACTCCCCCCAAAATAACCCCCACCCATAAGCATACCAAAAACAGCCAATGAGCCAATATTAATAAAGGTATAAAGAGATTAAGACTATTATAAGAAAAGACAAATGAAATTGAGCGGGAGGAGCAATAATAAGACTAGGGAATAGAAACAAGGTGAAGAGAGAAAGTAAAATTTATGTTGTAAATGAAAAAGGGAAGGAAGAAGGCACGATGGAGTAGGAGAAGGGAAGCATATAATATTAAGTTTAAACAGAAATTTAAAAAAAATATATATACACATATATAGTGAGAGAGAGAAAGAAATAGGAACCAAATTGGACAAAAATATCCACCACAGCACTATCAACAACAGTGAGCAAAGATTAATATAGGTGGGATGGGAATAAGAAGGAAAAAAGAAAGAAAGAAAAACTTAAAAGATGCCTAGAGGAAAGGGAAGTGATTTTGAGAAGATAGAAGGAGAAGGGATGCTAAGATTGAGAAATGAAAACTAGGCTAAGACAGGGGAAAATTAAAATGAAAAAAGAAAGGGCAAGAGGAAGGCAAACTGGAATAGGAATGGGGAATGATAAAATTTGAGATGTGAAATACAAAAATAGTGAACATCTAAAAAATAAATGGAAGAAATGCGTAAACAACCACCACATCCACAACCAACGAGTGAAGATTGAAAAAGGTGAAGAGAAAAATGTATTTTAAGAATGGGAAGAAGAATGTGAGATGACTAATGACAAGAAAAATGTTTTTCGGAGAAATAGAGTGTGGAATGGAAACAAGTCATAGCAAAAGAGAAGATAAAATTTAAAACAAAAATAAGAATAAGAAAGAAGAAAGGTAAGAGAAGGGAGGAGCAAAATATGATATTTGAAACAAACTAGAATTAAAAACTAGTGACCTAAAAGGCACAAACTTGAAGGACAAGAAATGAATGTTAAAAAGCTATGTATGAGTGAAGATAATGCCAATCATGAAGACCACAGTGAAGTATGTGTCAATACAATCTGGTGTTTACCCTAGTGATGTCAGACGGTGTCTGAGTGTGGCCTAGGCAGCCTGTTCTGGACTACCAGGAATACACAGTCTGTGACTGTCTCATTCAGTTGTTAATACACTCAGTCTGTAATCAGCAGTCAGATTTAAGCACCACAGGGTGGAGCAGAGTAATTCCCGCAGGCAGGCTTATTGCTTCCCCTCAGGATGATGCCACTTGGAGGGGAGTGCTCTGACTGAGTAAGATGCCTCCTGTAGTATGGGGAATGAGTCAACATAGGGATCCTGATGGCTGCTCCCTTAGTTCTCTTCCCAGAGCCACCATCCTCAGACTCTTTTCAAGCTTATCTAATCCATTCTGCAGTCCCTTTGCCAGAGCCCAAGGTAAGTGGCTACAAACGAATTTGTATCCAGTGGCCTTTAAGAAGCTCTCCATGTCTCCAGCCATCTTTCCCTGGCGGAGAGAAACTGCTACTTTTCACAGATGGATGTTTTCTTGGTCCCTTTCCCAGTGCTGGTGCTGTAGGCAGGGTAGCCTAGCTTCAGGTTTAGACCCCACACTTCTCAGGGGTAACCTCCACCCACTGCTGGAAACTTCCCTCCGGCCCTTCAGCCGCTGCCTTTGGGAGCCCAGCCAGCCCTCTCACGTTTCCTCCACACTCGGAACCAGTCACATTGCGGCGAAGATCTTTCTTCTGTCTGTCCACTGTTATGAGGCTTCTCTCCAGCTATTGTTCAGTTGGTTACTCTGGAAGATTTCCCTACAGGTTAGTTGTAATTCCAGTTTGGTCCTGGGAGGACATTAATGTAGCTTCCACTTACTTCTCCACCATCTAGGATATCCCCCAAGCTCTTAGACTCTTCACTGCAGATGCCCTATGCTGGATGACATGAACCCCAGGAACCCCGGTTCTAGTTTCTCTTCCTCCAGATTGGAAGTTCTGTTTCCAAGGGATGTAAGCTTGGCAGAGGCAAACATAATTCATCTGAATCACAGCTGGCCTCCTCTTTCCTGGGCACGGAGCCCCAGATCAGCAGTCAGTGATCGGGTCCTCTAATTTTTTTTTTTTTAAACAGTAATTACTGGTTGACAAATAATTGCTGTTTACATTTTTAACTAAAATTTAAAATATTTCAATCCATGTCATGTACAACACAAGTTTAGATTCAATCTGATTATTTGGAGCCATTTTTAAAAATGTGATTAAATTTGAAGCAAATTTAATAAAGCATAAAGTTCTCCAAGTGTAAAATGTCAGAAAATTGCTTGCAGTGCCCATAAAGCAGCTGGTAGGCCTGTCAAATAATTTTTTCAGGTAGTTCAATGTATTTCTGAAAACAAAGAAAAGCAAAGAGGTGCAACAACCACGTCATAATGCTATCCATTGTTTTAATTATATCAAAATAGTTACTAGCACACCTAAAACATAATCATGAATCTAAGCCATGAATATTTAATATGGATTCCATATTATGGACTCAGTATTCTCATTTCTGTTTTTCAAATATATAATGAACTATGGGTCTATTCTCTCACCTCACTGACCTACTTCTTATCACATAACTAATTAACATATCATAACTATTGTCTAATCTTCTATATCGCATTGCTACCTGCAACTGAGCACAGATTGTATAGTCCTAGCAATTGAAAATAATGATTTTACAAACATTTTCTTTTTTTTTTAAGATTTTATTTATTTTTAGAGAGAGAAGAAGGGAGGGAGAAAGAGAGGGAGAGAAACAGCAATGTATAGTTGCCTCTCACATGGCCCTCACTGGGGACCTGGCCCGCAACCCAGGCATGTGCCCTGACTGGGAATCGAACTGGGACCCTCTGGTTCCCAGCCTGCGCTCAATCCACTGAGCTACACTAGCCAGGGCCATTTTCTTTTTTTATTAAATCATTTCTTATTGTTATTCTATTACCATTGTCCCAATTTTTTCCCCTTTCCCTCCTCTTCCCATCCCAACCCCAGCTCCCATAGTCATTCCCCACACTATTGTCTATGCCTGTGGGTCATTCATGCATGTTCTTTGTCTAGTCCCTTCCCATTCTTAGATATTCCCCAACCCTTCCCTTCTGGTCACTTTCAGTCTGTTCCACATTTCCATGCCTGTGGTTCTATTCTGTTCATTAGTTTATTTTGTTCATTAGATTCTTCTGATAGGTGAGATCATATGGTATTTGTCTTTCACTAACTGGTTTATTTCACTTGGCATAATATTCTCCAGTTCCAACCATGCTGTCTCAAAATGTAGGAGTTCCTTCTTTCTTTCTGCTGTGTAGTATTCCAACAGATAAGTTTTTTGAGCCACTAAATTACCTATAGGCACTTAGGCTATTTCCAGCAGTTGGCTATTGTAAATAGTGCCACAATGAACATAGGGGCGCATAAGTTCTTTTGGACGGGTAATTCAGTATTCTTAGGGTATAATCCCATAAGTGGGATCACTAGAACATGCATTTATTTCTGGGCTCTCTATTCTGTTTCATTGATATATGTGTCTGTTCTTATGCCAATACCAAACTGTTTTGATTACAGTGGCCTTGAATATAGTTTGATATCAGGTATTGTGATCTGTCTTACTTTTGACCCAGGAACTCCACTACTGGGATTATAACCTATAAATCCTTAAACACCAATTCAAAAGAACCTATGCACCCCAATGTTCACAGCAGCACTACTGATAAGCAAGGTGGTGAAAGAAAAATACCATATGATCTCACCTATAGGTGGAACCTAATCAATAAAACAAACAAGCAAGCAAAATATAACCAGAGACATTGAAATAAAGAACAAACTGACAGTAACCAGAGAGGAGGGGAGAGGGGATAATGGGGGAAAGAATGGGAAGAGTCATCAAGGAACATGTATGAAGGACTCATGGACAAAGCCAAAGGGGTTTAGGATTGAGGGTGGAGGTGGGGGTGTGTGGGGAAGGGGAGCATGGTGGGGGAAAAACAGAGACAACTGTAGTTGAACAACAAAAAACAAATAAATAAATAAGTATTCTAAAAATGAGAATAACAGTGAAAAGACAAATGAGTATTAACACACATATATTTTGTCTCTTAGTCTTTCTCATATCATTGATAATGAATTGAAAGCATAGCACTTATCCTTTCCGCCATCTTATATATGGAATGACAACTGGGGAAATCTAGGGAATGGCATTCCAACTCTAGGATTTCAGACCATCATCATTATTCCATTTATTAAGGTAGGTATTTGACACAAAACCAGATTAGATCCAGCTGTAAATTGTAAATCACTTTCACACTCATCCTTGCAACTGTTTTTGAGAGAGTTGGGTGAGGAAAAACTCTTAACAATAATTTGACAGAAAGTCCTTGGCAGTATGGTCAAAGTCACTATCAGTGTACATGACTGCCTCTTTTATTGAGGCAGTATTTCTTTTGGAATAGGAGACCTCTGTTTTTTTTTTTTAATTAATCACAATGATTTATAGATGCTGTGAATTATTTATGCAACTAAATTAGACAGTGACTTTATATGACACTTGACCTTGCTAAATTTCCTAAAGTAGGCTATAAGTCAAATATATTCACAGAAATTTAATATGTAGAATCATAATATACTATAGAACACATTTTCCTTTATTATTATTATTATTATCTTTTGCATACTAAACTGTCCAAATGTTTTTCATCAGAGAGAGAGATAGAGAAAGAGAGGAAACTCAGTTTATTTCAAAAGAGTTAGATCCATCATCTTGGTAATTGGTAAATTAATTCAAAAGCAATATGTAGCTTGAGAAACTTTGATGTTGCTGGTGATTGTAGTGCTATTTAGTGATGCTGGCAATGATGATGAGAGCAGTTACAGCAAGTACCATTTATGAAATGCCTGTGTTAGGCTAGGCTTTCACAAAACTTGTCTCATGGGGGTTCAGCAATGGGAAATATGGTATAAAAATGATTATTAACATAAAAATTAAGAAAATAATCTCATTAAAATTTGAGACAATACACATACTAAAAATAATTCCTGAAAGTAATTCCATCAAAATTGCATTGTTAAAAATATTTTTATTATTAAGACAAAAATCACTGGTGAAAAGAGAACAAAATAAAATCATGTTAAATATTTTATCTGAATTGGAAGTAATCCAGAGTAATGAACTTTTGAAGTAGTTTGGGAAATCATGCTGATAACATTTAAGAATTTAACCAATAATAGAAAAATATGCATGATTTTCTTTTTGTTTTGTTTTTGATTTAATCTTTATTGAATTGTTTTCCATTTCCTGTTAGCCCTCTTATTCCTCCCTCCCCCCAGCACTCACCACACTGCTGTCCATGTCCATGAGTCCTTTTTCCTTTTTGCTCAGTCCCTCTACCCTCTAATCTCCCCCTCCACTAGCTGTCATGCTCTCCATCTATGAGGCTGTCTCTGTTTTGCTTGTTAGTTCAGTTTGTTCACTAGATTTCACATATGACTGAAATCATATGATATTGGTCTTTCCATGACTGGTCTATTTCACTTAGCATAATATTCTCCATATCCATCCATACTGTTGCAAAGGGTAAAATGTTCTTCTTTTTTATGGCCAAGTAGTATTCCATTGTGTAAATGTCCCATAGTTGTTTTATCCACTCATCTATTGATGGATACTTGGGCTGCTTCCATATCTTGGTGATCATAAATAACATTGCAATGAACATCAGGGTGCTAATATTCTTTAAAATTAATGTTTTGAGTTTCTTCGGATATATTCTCAGAAGTGGGATTGCTTCAAAAGGCAGATCTAGTTTTAATTTTTGGAGCTATCTCTATACTGATTTCCACAGTGGCTGCACCAGTCCTCATTCCCACCAACAGTGCAAAAAGGCTCCCCTTTCTTTACATCCTCATCAGCATTTGTTTGTTGATTTATGGATGATAGCCATTCTGACAGGTGTGTGATGGTGTCTCATCGTAGTTTTAATTTCCATTTCTCTGATGATTAGTGATGTTGAGCCTCTTTTCATATGTCTATTGGGCACCTGCATGCCCTTTTTGGAGAAGTGTCTATTAGCTTCTTTGCCCATTTTTTAACTGGATTGTTTGGTTCTTTTTTTGGTCATGAGTTTTGTAAGTACTTTACAAATTTTGGATATTAACCCCTTTTCAGGAGTATCAGAGAATATGTCCTAAATTTGTGTGGGATAAGAGAAAAAAAGAGGCATTAAAAGTAGACAGGCATGTGGATAGAGCCTCAATAATGTGGCAGGTACCGAACATATACTTCTGCTACAAACAACTGGTAAGCAAAGATGTGTACAATTCTGTAATACATCATCTGCATGTTGTATTGTGTGTTCACTACGCCAAGTTTATCCCCATTAACCCTCTTCTCCCGCCCCCACTGCCCTTTCCTTCTGGTAATCACCATACTGTCGTCTGTCTATGAGGGTTTTTGGTTTTGGGGGGCTTAATCTCTTCACCTTTTTCACCCAGCTCCCCAATCCCCCTCTCATTTGACAGCTGTCTGTTATCTGCATCTATGAATCTGTTTCTACTGTGTTTGTTAATTTATTCTGTTCATTAGATTCCACATGAAAGTTAAATCACAATCTTTCTTTGACTGGCTTATTTCACTTAGGTCTATCCATGCTGCCACAAAAGGTAGGATTTTTTTCTTTTTTATGGTCACGTAGTACACCTGAAATCTATGTAATTTTATTAACCAATGTCATCTCAATAAATTCAATAAAAGATGAAGGAGAGTGTGTAAGCATATTTGAAGTACCTGTTTATCAGACATTAGACTGCACAGAACCATGATACTTGAGAGAATGGATCATAAGAGGTGATCTTCATATTCACAAGTGCTTTCTGTGGGGGTCACCACCCTGATTTTGACACAGGGAATTGAAGCTTAAACAATGCAAAGACCTAACAAGAAACTACATGGTTTGTGGATTTGGATGCTGGGACTGCTTAAACAGCTGGAAAATGAAGGACAGGAAATCAGTGATGAAGGAGTTGCACAGACAAGCAGATGAAAAACACTGCATGTAGTCCCCTTTGAGATTTTTATTTTATTATTTATATTTTTTAGAGAGAAGGGAAAGGAGGGAGAAAGAGAGGGAGAGAAACATCAATGTGTGGTTGCCTCTCACATGGCCCCCACTGGGGACCTGGCCCACAACCCGGGCATGTGCCCTGACTGGGAATCGAACCTTTGGTTCACAGGTTGACACTCAATCCACTGAGCCACATCAGCCAGGGCCCCTTTGAGGTTTTGCCTGAATACTAAACTTGTTGTGAGAATTTGTAGATGTGACAAGCAAAAATTGAAATACCTCACTGAACATCTAGGTATTCTACTGTAACCTGAGTAAGATGTTTTAGAAGTAGGGCATCTCTTGCCGTTAAGGAAGGAAGAGATTTGTCCCTGCCGAACAATGCCTAACCGAAGGTTTCACATGATCTCGTTGATGTGCCAGAACAAGACTCAATATGTTTAGATGGATGCAATGAAGTAAAGGTACAGGATATACCTTATTCAAAATAAAATTAAAACGTTGAAAATAGATGCCAAAATAGGGATTCAAGGGTATCCAGCTGAAGTTTACGTGGCAAATAGAGAACATGTCTTGAGGATGCGTCAAGCACCAGCAGGAGAATGACAGTACAGAACAGGCTTTCCCTCTCTCGTATAAATTACATGTGTGCGTACACATTAAGTGTGTATAAACACTTATACACACACAAATGCCTTACATATTTCTAGTCAGTTACCCTAAAATTTTTCCAGTGATTTTTGTAACCAGCTACTCAAAATAAATAACTGCATCTGTCTTTTAGGCTCAAAGACCTAAACTAGTAAGTGGGCTGAAACATAAACAGTTTAAAATTCTCCTACCAGTTTGGCGCTTTACTTTTTCACAGAATATATGTTTAACGTGTATCGGATGCAATACGTTGTCCTGTAAATATTTTTTTTCATTCTTTATTTTGTTAATTTTTGTCTTTTCTCTTTTACATTTTTTTTATCATCCTCACAAAAATGTTGTCTAACATCTTAATCTTTTAAATATTTTTCCTGTCTTTTCATTGTTTTTCTTTACTTGATTGTTCATTATTTCTGATCATATCATGGTTATTCATATTTTGTTATTGGCTCTATCATTCTATAGAGTACTAGTTCATTTATGTTTAAATAAATTCAAAATTTGTGTGAAAATATCCTTATTATTAAAGTGTTTAAGACTCATTGAAGGTGATAAACATACTACCATTTTTTAAAAATCTATATGTCCTCATGGATGGAACTGGAGAGCACTATGCTAAGTGAAATAAGCCAGGCGGTGAGGGACAAATACCATATGATCTCACCTTTAACTGGAACATAATCAACAAAAGAAAAAAAGCAAGCAAAATATAACCAGAGACATTAAAATTAAGAACAATCTAGCAATAGCCAGGGGGGAGGGGGAGGGGACTGTGGGGAGAAGGGTTTTCAGAAACTACTATAAAATACACATGGGCAAAACCAAGGGGAAGTGTGGAAGCAAGGGAGGGAGGTGGGTTTCGATAGGGTGGGGGGGAGGGGAGGAGAGAAAATGCAGACAACTGTAATTGAAGAACAATAAAGTAATTTAAAAAAATATATGCTCTTTTACTACACAGGGAATACATAGAAAACAACAGGTTCATAGAAAATTGAACTGTACTTTCTGTGGAAAATTGCCCTGGACAAATTGTAACCGTTGAACCACAGAGAATTTTTTTCAACTGGTCTGAAAAATAAGAATTCATTTCACACAGACCCCTAAGGTGTTTTAACCCTATTTATTTTACTTAATGTTATTGTTCTTTTTACTATAGAACACAATATCCAGTAAATATATGACTATTTTAAAAGAAGCAGGATATGATAGGCATTAGGCAGGAGTAAATAAAAATAGGAATATGTCAGGAAGAATTCTTCTGGGAAGGAAATGGGCTCCTTTTACACACATCCATTAAGTTGTGTTTAGTATGCTCAGTGTTTACATGGTTGAAAAATTTCCAATATATGAGGGGTGACCATCCCAAAACAGATAAAATACTATGTATTTATTCATACATGTTTAAACTTCAGTCACCTTCAAAATACTCCCCATTTGATGAAACATACCTATTGAGATGTTTTTTCAACTGCTCAAACCGATGCGTTTTAGTGCTTCTGCTGTTTTTTGTTTCACTTCTTCCACATCAACAAAACATTTCCCTTTGAGTACTTTTTTTGTTTTTATCCAGGGAAACAAAAAATAGTTTCTCGGGGTGAGATGGGGTGAATAGGGAGGGGAAAGCACAGAGGTCATACTATTTTGGGTCAAAAACTGCTGAACACCCAGTGCCATTGGGCAGGTGCGCTGGTAAATCACCTATCACGAAATGGGCAAATGCATTGAAAGTCTTCAAAAAATATTCACTGACGCCCAAATGCAGCCTCTCACAACAACGCCAGCTGGAACACTGACACAGATGGATTCCTAGAACGCTCACCTAGCAGGGCAACCTTGTACTACGTGGGGCCCACCTTCCAGGTGATAATTCAGGGTTCTTTTATGGGGAGTCCCCCCTGCAGTGGCTGCATTCTTTCAAAATCTGTTACTGTAAACAACCAGAACTCAGGACAGTAATCATAAAGCAATTTTATTTTTGTTTCCACTGTTCCCTTAAGCCCCTTCATCTGTCTAGTTTTATGGATGCCTCCAATGATAAGAAGTACAACCCTCAAGACTTTTCTGGTGTCTTTTAGTTTAAAAAACAAATAAAGTGGACAAATAAAAAAATCACCTGTTTACACCCTAAAGCACAGTCCACGTTCAGTATTTAGTATGTCCAGACAGCATTCATTAATGAAAACTACTAACTTAAGAGTTTCTCCACCCTTCCAACTCTGGCAGCTGTAGTCTCGTGCCTGCAGGAGGTAGGACAGCATTCCTTACTCTTTCCTGGGCGAGAGTCCTTGCCTAAGGGCCCGGAGCTAAAGCTAGGCTGTGAATCCAGGCAACTCGGTTCTAAAACCATGAATATAAGCACTACACTATGTTGTCTAATAAAAAAAAATGGAAGAATTTACTTAAAAGTTATAACTGAGTTAGGATTTAACCTAAGTTTTCCAAACACTTCAACCTCATTACAACGTGTACTTTTGTGTAGCCATAGCAACAGCTCCTACTTCTTAAATTGTGGCCTCACAAAAATATCAGAGACACACAAAAAAGTGTCCTCAAATTTTACAATACAAATCGATATGACAAAAATTCACAATAACTTTGAAAAGGGCAAGGAACTGAAAACTAGAGCTTGTCTAAATTTTATGTTACTTAGTGTCTCAGAAAATCAAATTTTTATTTGTTTCTTCTAGAGAAGTAAAAATAACTTAGGTTTCAAAAGAAACTTACAAAATGCATAAAAACCGATAGGAGTTTCAAAAAGGACTCTCACTTTTCGAAATGTTTCTTCTTTCTTCCCTTCAGTGAATGGAGAATACCAAGCAAGACTGTTTCATCCACTTTGCACGGTAGCATTGAACAACTACTAATCTAGATATAATGCTTAAATGCCTGTTTCCACTTCTACTCAATGAATATCTAATGACAAATATGTAAGTTTGGATGCAAATTTTTGGGTTTTTCTGCTTTATGTTTATTGCTGCTATTCCAGGTGGTTCAATGCCCTAAGTACTAATTTTAAGAACCAAGAAGGAAAATGTTTCCATGTATGGAGGAATCAATGAATGCAATTATTTGTACAATTATATGCTGTTTTATCACAGATTTTTTTATATCTCTATTTATATACTTTAATATTGGTCCATTATGGTATTTGTTTTCCTTCCTAGGTCTCAAACGGAATTCCAGATGCTGGGAAGATCACACAGAGCTGACCAAACACAATGGCATATGGAATACAAAGTACTGACAACATTTACCGCCAAAAGTTTTTTCCCTGGAAATGATGGAGAGGGAGTAAATGATTCTAAGTAACATGAAAGCTGCTATTTCTTTTATAACTCATTATTCTTGAGAATAATTTCATATTAAAAATTGTAATTCACTTTTAATTTGATAGTTTGTAAGAGCAATATTAGTAAAATCTATAAACCAAAAGAAGTGTTAGATTTATGGGGACAACAGTGTAATAAAAGTTTAATAAATGCCAATAAGATAGAAAGGAGTTTCCATGATAAGCAAAGCTTATTTTCAAATCAGTAGTCAGACAAAGATGCTTATACTCTATTGAAATAGGCTCTAAAATAGATACTTTATTTAATAAAATGTTGAGTTTAGCCCTGGTTGCTGTAGCTCAGTGGATTGAGCATCGGCTGCAAACCAAAAGGCCATCAGTTCAATTCCCAGTCAGGGCACATGACTGGGTTGCGGGCCAGGTCCCCAGTGGGAGCCACGTGAAAGGCAACCACACACTGATATTGCTGTCCCTCTCTTTCTCCATCCTTTCCCCTCTCTCTAAAAATAAATAAAATCTTTAAAAAATTGCTGAGTTTGTTTCTGCTAAAATGAGTGTAAGACATAGAGAAATGTAAAGTCACTGAACAGATGAATATAGATAGAAAGATTTTGTTAACAGAGGACCAAAATAAAATAGCCACATGATAAGTAAATAAAGAAGAGATCATATAGCAAACACAATGATTAAATAATGGCAAACTTTAAAAATATAGGCTCATAAATCTGCATTTAGTCAGAGTCAGTATATTAATCTTCGATTTTCAATGCTATCAAATTGAGAATACAAATAATAATTTGTAAGATAGTCTACAGCATCCCATTTGCCAAGTTTTAATTGCTTGAGAATGCAAATATGTATAAATTAGAACCTGAAAAGAGATTGCAAAATTTTATAAATACTACCAAAGAGAAAAACTACAGAAAAGCCGTTTAAATTTGATTAAAATTTTAAAAAGCAAACATCAAATTTTTAAAAAAGCAACACACAATCCATTGCTATATAATTCCAATCAAGTTGTCATATAAAACATTTTAAAATTATAGGTCTATAAAATAAGCTTAGCTAAAAAATAATCAAATATGTTTCATTGAATTTTGGTAATATGTGTATAACTCTAGAGATGGAAGTAGTGATTCATTTGTTATGTATTTCACTAGTTTTCTGGCCACCCCAAAAAATGAAATTGACATTGCCAAGAGCCAAACATTTAAAAGTATCCATAGTTTTAGAGTTGGAAAGACATGTTACTAGCATTTTCAATGCCATCTTTTATTTTTATTATGTTCATCAAAGTGCATTTTAAAGAGTTTTCTACTGCAAGGAAAGACAGTGGTTTATGGTTTCCTTTTACTTCTATAAGATCTAATATATCACTTTTTTAGTAGATTAGTTTTGAAAGGCAGTTTCTTAAACTTGGAGTCTGCCATTCATTGACAAAACTTACATATTTGCAAAATTCCTCTTTTAACAGTGTTTTATTATGATATATTTTATTATTAATTTCATCTTTGTGTTGGATTTATTATATAATAAAAAGTTTAGTAGATAATAATAAAAAATCACCAAGGTATAGAAGGAACAATGCAAAGCATATGTTATCATCCTGAAGAGGCTCTGAAGAATATTCCCTTGAAACAAACCAGGCAACAAGGTGGGCTCTGAAAACAAACCCTTGTTATGCATCGTGCTTGTCTTTGCCTGCTGTTGATATCGAATCAAAAAGCAAGCGTTGATGTTAAAATTAGATGCTCATGTAAAGTAACAATTGTCAATTATTATTATTCACACTAGTCATGTTCTATAAATTTGCTGTAAACACTGAATTAGCAAATACTGAGCTGTTTTTCAAAATGGAAGCAAATGTTAGCTCTTTGTGAGTCCCTGGTCACATTTTTGTCAACTGAACTGTCATTTGCATTATATACGTTCATTTGCTAATGTCCTGTTTTACCTAACCCTTTTCCTGTATAACGTGTAGGTATTATTCTTCCCCTGCATCCTGGCCTGCAGAACCTGCCCTATCTGCAAGTTTGATGTTTTTCATGACATTTCAACTTCTGAAATGTAAGAGGTAGCCAGCACTGGCCAAGGGAGTTTAACGTTTTCCTGACCCTGGATAAAGTGACTGTAAATTTCTCAGACTTTCACCTCTCAACAATGTTGTCCACTATTTTTTCTGTTTTGTTTTTAATAATACACTTTTTAAAACCAGTTCCCGGCTCATAGATAAATGAGCAGAAAGTACAGAGAATTCCCACTTATCCACAGTTTACATTAGGATTTGCTCTTTTTATGAAGGTCTTAACAAGTGTATAAATGACACCTTTCCACCATTACAGCAGCAAACAGAATAGTTTTACTGGCCTAAAAATTCCCTGTGCTGCGCCTATTCATCCCGCTTTTTGTCCCCTCAAATCTCTGGCAACCACTGATCATTTTTCTATCACCGTAGTTTTTTTTTCAGGATGTTATATTCTCAGAATCATGTAGTATGGGACTTTTTAGATTGGCTTCCTTCACTTAGCAATATGTGGTTAGTTGCCTTCATGTCTTTTCACGGCTTGAGAGCTCATTTGTTTAGTGCTGAATATTACTCTGTTGTCTGAAAGTGTCACAGTTTGTGTACTCGTGCACTTCTTGAAACCCACGTGGGTTGCTTCCAGGTTTTGTTGTATCATTTCTAAGATTATGTTTAGTTTCACAGAAAACTGAGAGAAGTGCTTGTATTACCATCAGCCATAAGTGAAAATTCCTGTTGCTTCTTCCTCATCAGTATTTCCTGGACTCTGTGTTCTGGATTTAGCAATTCTAATAGGAATGTTGTGGTATCTCATGGTTGCTTTAATTTGCAATTTCCTAACAACATACATTTTAAAATTGGCTGTCACATCACAAATATATGAATTTAACCTCTTTGGCATATCTTCTATACTTTCATAGTGCACTTTAGATGTTACCTTAGCACTTTCCCAGGTGGTCTCACATACAGATTGATAAATTTCCTCTTCCTTTAGCTGAATGTTGACTCAATTACATTAAACTCACGGCGAATAATAGTTTATTAACTCTTGCCTGAATAAAGCTTATCCAGCACAAGTATTTCCTTCAAAAGACACACCATAGCTTCTCGTGCTTAGGAACACTAAACTGCACTATAGCACTATATTTGTAACTTTTTTTCCCGAACAGTTTTTTTTTGGTGGTATAACTGATTTACAAATAACTAAACATATATAATGTGTACCATTTGGTGAGCTTGGGCAACCCTTGGAATAACCATTGCCATGGTCAAGGTATGGATATGTTAAATAACTACTAAATTTCCTTGTGCCCCTTTGCTTCTTTTGGTTTGATTTCATGAGTGTATGTTTCAAACATTTGACACCATATCTACTGTCAACAACTTTTGATTTGCAAAATACCCACTAACAGTGTACAAGTGTTCCAATTTATTAATGTCCTCAGCAACAATCATTATCATTTTTTAAAGTAATAGCCATTCTAAAGAGTGTGAGGTGATAGCTCATTGTGGTTTGATTTGCAAAAACCAAAATAGATTTTGGTAACTACTCAAAATAGAGAGCTTAAAAATACTGATCTAAAGTTGGAATTTAAAGAATAAAAGTTCTGACCCTTCAATATTAGTAAAAATGAATTCGTCTTTTACAGGAGAGATTAGAATCTCAAATTAGTACTGCATGGTAGTATTTCCTTCATGGTTGTAGTCAACAGGTGTTACTTTCATAAATATGAAGCAAAGCTTTCATGTTGCCTTCTGTATCTAAACTTTTAAAGCCTACTATTATTGGCATATCTGAGTTATCACCCTACAAGGCTTTTCTTGGTTTGTATGGTGGTGGACTTGCTTCTGAAATAGTAGACAGTTGATTTAGATATTTTTTGCTGATGGAAAATTTGGTCATTCTTCTGAGATTTAAGCAACTTTGAAATGCTCTTGTACTTTTCAGAGATATTTTACTTTACAAAGAACATATATCTATGGAAGAATTTTATCCAACCTATGAATTTTCTCACCATTTCTAAAATTTTGGTAATCTTATTGTACATTAAATATCACATCATCCTACTCTGTTTCCCAAGTCTCTGCAATCAGAGACTTTTAGAAGATCCCTCAGGCAATAGAAACTACCCTTCATACTTTTCTTTCTATTCATTACTAGTGGAATGTCACCTTGGTTTGTACTACATTTGCTAACATGTAAGTGTTTCTTAACCTCGTTTAAAAATATCATTGCCTACTTAGATACACATGTATTTTAAAATATTTTCTGAAAATATTTCTTAAATAAATTATTTTGAAATTAAATTTTAATGAAATTATTAGGGATATTACTATTTAATGAAAATAAATGTATTTCAAATGTATAGCTTATGGTAATACTATATGTACATGAAACTTACTGAAGGACTTGAGGAAATAATACGCAAATAAAACAGTTCATCATATTACTGACAGCATTCGATAAACGGAATTCACGAGAAGGTCTAATTTTCATTAAATAGGGAGTCAATAAGTGGTTCCTGGAATATTAGTTCAATTATACTAGAATTTTTATAACTTTAATTATTAAAAAATCAATTATTCATGATTTATGACATTCATAGCCATTTAGTAAGTCATAGTTTTTGTAATATGAAAACTTAAGAATGAGAGCAAGACTTATGTAGCAAACTTTTAAATGAGGATTTAAATGTGAAATAATTCATTTCAAGAAAATGTTTAACTGTCAAAAGAGTCTGGCACTGGCATAAGAACAGACACATAGGTCAATGAAATAGAATAGAGAGTCCAGAAATAAACCCAAGTCTCTATGGTCAATTAATGTTTGACAAAGGGGCAGGAGCAAACAATGGAGTAAAAATAGCCTCTTCAATAAAAGGTGTTGGGGGAACTGGATTGGTACATGCAAAAAAAAAAAAAAAGAAAGAAAAGAAAAAAAAAAGAAACTAGACCACCAACTTACACCATGCACCAGAATAAACTCAAAATGGATAAAAGACTTAGATATAAGTCTTGACACTATAAAAGTCCTAGAGGAAAACATAGGCAGTAAAATATCAGCTATCCCATGCAGCAATATTTTTGCTGGTATATCTCCTAGGACAAGGGAAGTAAAGGAAAGAATAAACAAATGGGACTACATCACATTGAAAAGCTTCTGCATGGCTAAAGAAAGCATCATCAAAGTGAAAAGGGAACTAAATTTATGGGAGAATATTTCCCAATGAAACTTCAAACAAGGGCTGAATCTCCAAAATATATAAGGAACACATATGATTCTAACAATCTAATGAAAAATGGGCATACAATCTGATGGAAAAATGGGCATACAATCTGAATGGGTACTTCTCCACGGAAGACATACAGAGGGCCCACAGACATATGAAAAGATGCTCAATATCACTAGCATTCAGACAGAAGCAAATAAAAACCACCATGAGATATCACCTTACACCAGTACGAATGATCTTCATTAGTAAATCAACAAACAACAAGTGCTGATGAGGATGCAGAGAAAAGGAAACCTTGGTGTACTGTTGGTGGGAATGCAGACTGGTACAGCCACTGTGGAAAACAGTATGGAATTTCTTCAAAAAACTAAAATGGAACTTTTTTTTCATTATTATTATTCTATAAAGATTTTATTATCTGTCAAAGATGACTTACTAAGCTCTCCTGCCATGAATGTAAGTTTCCTGAGGATGCACTTGTGTCTCTAATGAAAAATTGAACACCTTATATAAAATAACCATCAAAATTCACCCAAAAAAGTTTGAAAGAAAGTTGAAACTGTTTAAGTCCAAGGTACTGATAAAATATATGTGCAGACTTAAAGTTACAAATGCATTTGCATTTTTAATGGAGTTTAAATCAATTCCCTTTATACATACCTTCACAGTTTGTTTTTTTTCTAAAACATAGTGGGAGGAGTGCAGGCCACACAGCCCTTGTAAAACAATGGTTGTTCCCAGCTTAGTGATGATGTAATGAATAATGTTTGCACTAAATCATTACAATAGTTTCTTATGGTGGAATATAGGTTCATAGTTTTCTTCAGCATTTGATTGTATAATCAGGCTATACAATAGGACTGAGAAGCCATGTATGAAGGTAGGGTTGATCTCCATATGACCTGATGATAGAACATAAACAAATATGGAGACTAAGGAAAAGTAGGTTTTGAATGGGAAAACATATCTCTTAAACCTTTCCCTGAATTATCAAACTAAAGTTTACCTACAGAATTTTCATGCCTCCACATCCTGATTTTAAAATATAGAACTGATTGTGATTCTCTTCAGAAGCCTCCAGCTCAAACATTTTATAGTTTTATGAAAAATTTAATTATATAGAATTGAAATATTTCTTACTGAGTTGTAAGTCTTTTCTAAGAAGAGTTTTATTTGCTAGAAGATATTACTAATGGAAATTTGAAATCTCTTTTCCAAATGATCTTAAAAACCAGGATAAGTGCTTGCCATTCTGGAATTTTTCATATGTAATTGCCATGTTCCACATGTATTGTGTATAAAATCATACCTGACATGTCTACGATATAATCCCTTACACATAGAAGAGACAAATAATTTACCTTCTTGTGTGAAGGAATTCTATTCATATGTGTATTAGTTTTTATTGTTGCCATAATAAATTACCACAAATTAAGGACCTTAAAACGATGCAAACTTATGGTTTTATAATTCTGTTTTTTTGAAAGTCCAACATGATTGGACAGCAAGTATGTAAGAAGGTACATTCCTTTGTGGAAACTTTAGGAGAGAATTTGTTTCCTTTTCAGTTCCTTGCTATTGTAGAACCAAGGTCTCTGTTTTCTTGCTGGATGTTGAAGACCTTTCTCTCTTATCCACCACATTCCTTGGCTCATGGCCCCAGTTGCATCTTCAAAGCTGGCAAAGGCTGGCCAAACCCCTCTCAAGCTTGAATCTCTCCTGCATCTTGTCTCATCACACCTCTCTGACACTTTCTTTGATTCTAGTTGTGAAAGGTTCTCCCTTGAAATAGGGACTATGAGATCAGAGTGGGATCACTTGTTCAATCCAGGGAAATCCCCACCTCAAGGTATAAATGCTTAACCACATATTTAAAATACCTTTTGCAAAATAATGTAATATATTCACAGGTCCCAGAGATAAGGGTTCTGATGTCTTGGAGGGGCTATTATTCTACGTACCACAGGTAGACTTTCAAAGATCTTTCAATTCTAAAATCTATTCCTTCATTAAAAATCTCTCGACTTTCTGAGAAGATTCATTCTCTATCCTCCTGCACCTTGAATCCCCTTCAGACAAGGGTCAAAGAGTGTTTCTTGTTCTAAGTTTTCTTTGGACTCAACTTCTTCTGCTTCATTTGTCAACTGTTGTATTAAACATATTTTAAATGTATATCTCCAAAATCTTAATGTCTTTTGTTCCCATTTTATCCACAATGAATACAGGGGCTATATAGTGATTAAATATTTCAGCTGTGATTTTTATCTATGTTCAGATCCAAGGACCTTCACTTACCATTGTCATACTTGCTTGAGTGGCTTAGCTTCCCTTAACCTTGCTTTCCTCATCTATCAAATGAGGGTAATAATACTATCTATCATATAATGTTACTTTTGGTTAATAATTAATAAAAATAAGTTAGTTAATATATAATTAACAAGGTGTACGGTGAATTTGGGGAAAATCTTGACACCTTAAAAAGAGCAAAACAATGAATTAATTAGCATACATCAGCAGTAGATTGGAAACTTATGTTAAGTGTATACAGTCCATTGAGTAAAATAGGTTTTTATAATTTGTGACCTGTAGTGTTCATGCTTTTTAGATCATTATATATAAAACCAATAAAAGAGAAAGAAATCTATCCTAGTTCTTTTTTTTTTTTTAAGATTTTATTTATTTATTTTCAGAGAGAGGAGAAAGGAGGGAGAAAGAGCAATGTATGGTTGCCTCTCACATGGCCCTCACTGGGGACCTGGCCCGCAACCCAGGCATGTGCCCCAACTGGGAATCGAACCGGGACCATCTGGTTCCCAACCCGCGCTCAATCCACTGAGCTACACCAGCCGGGCAGAAATCTATCCTAGTTCTTTTGACTGCTACAGTACTTGAGCTTTCTATCATGAATCATTCTACCTCTTTGATATAAATATATATTTAAGTAGTTTGTGAAAATGTCAATATCTAAGATATGAGAGATCTAAATTTTCAGTAGTTTTGATTTTGTTTGGTTCTCAAATTAAAGGAATGAATATTGTTCACACAGATTTTTTGTATGTTTTAATTAACTTTGTTTTAGAAATAATTCACAACAGCCTATGAGAATGCAAGAAACATTTTAACATAATCTTGATTAAAATTGATGATAAGAGAAATGGGAATCAGAAACTTTTAGAACTAAAAGTCAAAATTATGTATTATAATCTATTATCCATGATCAAATTGAAATAATAAACACATCTTATAAAATTATCAACATACATGACAAAATATAACTATTACGTCTCTTAAAATGTAACTCTCTGAGGGCAGGTATTGTCTCTTTTGCTCTTGGTTGAATGGAACACAAGATGCGCTCAATATATACTTGTAGAATAAATATTTAGAAAGGAATTTCTTATCTGAAAAATGCCTACGTGCAGGACAAATCTTAAATTGATGTGTGTGGCTCAAGCCAAATACACAGTGAAAAGTTCTCTAATATTTGAAAATGTGTGTCAACTGTTATCTGTTGATGACTGACATCCACAAATGTTATTTATTTTTTAATTGAATTTTTTGAGGACCATTGTGTTGCAATCAGCTTAAGACTGCTTTCTTGGCCAGGTCCATATAAAGCAGTTATTCTTTATTTTCTTTCCCTTCCATTCTGGTTTTACTGAGTTTCATTCTATGATGGCTCTAAAGTGGAGGAATGGAAAGACTTATTGACTATTAAATTTTAAGATACCATCTATCACATATGATATTGTTATTATCAGTAAAATTATATTCCTTTAGTTTGTAATAAAGCTGGTTGACATGACTTTAGAATTTTCTAACCTGAAATGAAATTAATTTTTACACTAAATTTTCATAAACCGATTTAAAAAAGGAGATATCCTTTTCAGGCATAAAATTTTAAATTGGTTGTGTTACTATTTACCTATTTAATATTAAGTGATCTTTCCCTTCAATTATAATGGCACAATTTTTTTTTCTACCAGTACTAGAAATCTAGATGTTCAAATGTTGAGAATAAAATAGATGTGGGGAGGAAGGGAAATATGGCAAGAAAGAATACTAGGCTAAAACATGCCAATCACTCTTAGCAAAACCATTAACTTTCCTTTTTACTTTATCAGAAAAATTAAAGGAATAAAAGGGATGGGCTGTCATACAAGACTTTCTACAGAAAATGAAGAATATCTTCTATATTACAAGTGAAGGAAACCGTGCTTCATTATGGTTCTCGGGTAGCTAGTCAGGTAAGTTGCTGTATGTGAGTCCACCTATGGAGAACAGAAGAAAATTATATAAAAACAAGAGCAAAATTAAAATCTTCTTTCTTACTTCTTCCATCTCCCAGTAGAGAACTACCATGTCTATTCATAAACGAATTCCTTTCCTGGGTATAAAGCACAGAGATTCAACAATAGACTAGACCACATTGTAAGTTATACTGATTTAAATCCCACAATTTAATACTTTCTGAGAGAGAAGGATTTAAAATCGAAAAGAAGGGCATATTTAGAGTCTCCAGAGAGAAAGTGGTTAAGAAACAAACAAACTTTACTATCTATGTTTTTCTTTTCTGAGAAGCAAGAAGCCCCGAGGAGTACAACGGGAGTAATTCTGTCTGTGATAGTTTACAGTCATCCCAAAGCCTGAGGTTTTACGATAAAAGATGACTCCCTTGTCCTCATTGATGAATGGCTATAATTTTCCATCAGACACCCTGAATCAGCTGCCCTGCCAGAACAGGGAAAAAGCTCTCTAACTCTGAATTGAAGGTATAATTCTAAACTGTGGGACTTTACTGCGCAACAGTCACATCTTCTAGGAGCCCTTGACATGCAGGAGTTACGAGGAAAAATAACAGGATAGGTATTTACAGAGCACAGACGTTTAGGCAAATTCATCAATTTCATTATAAAGGACAAGTGACAATGAGATAAGGAAATAAATACGCTGAAGCACAATGGTAAGAAACTCAATAAAAATTGAACTGCAAACAAAGCTACCATGTGAGATCATCAGTCCCAGCATCTCGAGTGCCCAGCATCTTCTGTGAGTGCCCCGCCCCCCAAACGTAGTGTTCTTTCAGTCTTGTAACAGGAAACATCTGGCAGAGGGCTGACAAAATCTCACATTCTATTTTAAAGAACATTCCACATTCAATAGATAAACTATTAGATAATTGCTTAAGTATGAACACACTTATTCTACTTTACAATGAATGATATCTTATATTTGGAACTTATAAATTATCTTTTTGGTGTTTTCCCTTCCCTATTTCACGGTACCTCTGAAATAAGTTGCTCCTCTCTGTTTGAAGATGCTAAATTGATTTATCCATTACCTTTTCTTCTGAAGGGTCAACAACTAAGCTATTTTTTTAACTGCTATAGTACATTTTCACTGCTATAGTTATATTAGTAACTGCATCATGGAAGAGGGCATGGAAGGTAAATAGTAATAGAAAAATACAGTGAAAAAGACGTATCAATTTTTTAGTTCAAAAGTTTGAAATTCAATGTAATTACTATAGTCACCTAGAAATTTGGATATTATTACTGTCCTGTGGTGCATTTATACTGGCAGCTACTGAAGACGCGTTGCAGTGTCAAGTTGCACATTCAATAAACAGGAAGAAGCAATATTATCTCAATTTAAATATATATGTATAGTTTTCCAAAGTAGTGCTAATATTAAATAAATAATAATGAACTGAAATGAATGAGCAAGAAAAATGTCTGAGCTTCTGTAGATAAATTGGCTAACTAATAGTATTGTATAGAAAGTACTAATGAATCCTTTGAATCCTTGAATTCCAGAACAAAAGTCATTTTTCTTTTCCCCAAACAAAAGCAAAATATTACTGTGAAAGTGGAGAGACTTTTATTTATAAATAGGTCTAATAATATAGGCAGACATGTAATCCCATATGGACAGAGTTTATGTGGGACTGATAGAACTTTGGCTGCTGGCAGCTCTTCCATTTATAGAGAGAAACAAGCTGGCCATCAATGACCAAGAATATCCATTGGCCTCACTGATGCATTTGTTGAGGTTGTGTGCTTATGTGGAGCAACTTGCGGTACAAGGTAAATTATTCCCAAAATACACTTTTGACATTCACTTACCACATCACCACACAAAGAACTCAACTCCTAAAGTAACTAATACTAGGCAATCTAATCTTTAAGATTTTAGGGGAAGCATCACCAGTTAACAATGTACAGTAGAGTGTACTTAAATTCAACTTTGAACACAAACATTGAGATGAAGTAAGAATGTGAACTTTGATTAAAAAGGAGGCACAAAAGTGTAAAATCTTAGAATACAGGAATCCCAATCAAACATAGAAATCATATTAATCATTTTTAGTTCACGTCTCCATTATTGTATTAAGAAATTATATTTGGCCTTGAGGTTAGATGATTTAGTTCACCAGTCAGTAAGTAAGGAGAAATTAAAGCTTTATAACAAAATCACAGTATTTAGTATTAAAAACCAATACATGGATCTTTATACTTAAAGTTAACTTAAGGTAGTTAAATGTAATTTCCATTTAATAAATTTCATCCATTATCACCCCAAAAAAACTTTTTTCATAAAATTCTCACTTAAAACATCTGGTCTATCAGGAAGTTGGTATGACCTGATGTGAGTAAACCGTCCATTTCATCAGTTCCTATCATAGGACGCAACCTGCATGGAACATGGAGCAATGGCCCAGCTTCTTTACACTCGACTCCACACACCACAGGTCTGTAACTGTGAGGCTATTCCATGTTAGTGCCTTGAGTTTTCTCTTCCTTCTTTTGGAATGCTTTTATTTTTATCCATGTATACAACTTCATCTTCAAAATTATATTAAAATTCTGATGCATTTTTTTCTACTCTGTTCTTCCCATGTACAGTTTATTTGTGTTCACTCTTCATTTTTGGTCTTTGAATATTTTTGGTCTTTGAAAGTCATTGTATTATTTCAAAAATAATCACTATAGTTATATATAGAATATGTAATGTATGTAATATACTCTATTATTTTATGTACGTTATGCTATATATTATGCTATATATTCATATAAAAATCATATGCCATACATTATACATATTTACATATGGATTTATTATAATATCATTATGAAAAAAGAAAGTAATCTAGCTCTCATTTTTTAATGATAGTTTCTTTCCTAACAGGAAGGTTAATGCCATTTTCGACTTTACTAGAACCAAATAAGCACTCACTAAATCTATGTTGACTTGAATGAATAAAACTTCTCCCTAAGATTTAAATAGAGTCATAAGGAAACCCCGGGCAGAAAGGAAACATCAATAACAGAAAATTTCAAAGTGTAAAACAGTAAATTGAATGAAATTTTTCTGTTCAGATGAAAAATTTTAGGTAAAGATATAATTGGTAGTATTAAATATAAAGAAAAATGAATCCATCTGCTATATTCTATAATAAAAGTATTCTCCAATACTGGTCAGATGTATTTGTTTGGGAACAAATTTAACCTGAATGAGATAAAAAGCAAAGAACATGGAGAACTGGGAAAATTACAATAATAATTCACTTACTGTATATTGAAGCCCCTGAGAACATTGTGTTAAATCAAACACTAAAATAATTCCTGCTACCCAAAATGTGTTCAACGCAAGAAGGAAAAAAAAATAAGGAATTGTCAATGAAGAATAGAAAGCAAATTCTGTAGCTCTTATTGAGGGAAGAATAGTTCTTCTCTAAAGTACTACTAAAATACCAGATATATCACATAGTAGGATTACTTGGAAGCTACTTAACCATGGACTCACACTATGAAGCTCCAGCACCATAGCACCTGGGACTGATAGATAATCAGGAACAACAAGCAATATACTTGAAGAGGAGTGACATATTTTCCCCTCAATATACTAAAAATTACACCAAGGACAAATAAGGCCTGGTGAGGAACAGCACATGAAAATAAATAAAAATATATCTTTCATAATCAAGTGGAAATATTATGCATCTAGAACCAGACAATATTTTGAGATTGTGCTTTTTCTATTGCCTTGGATTTATATAACTGCTATTTGCAGTAAATTTTTGCAAAATGAATAACTTTATTTTAATGGGAAAACTACATTACTTCTTAAAAGTGTAATACAATGCTCAGGGCTTAGTCTTTATAGCCAGCATACAGTAAAAATAAAATGTTCCTGAAAAATAGGTTAAGTCATAAAGCATTATGCAAATTTAGGAAATTAAAGCTGCTACATCCAAAGTCTGCTAGACTGGTGAGTGATGGAGGATGCTGGGAGGAATGCTTAAACCTAAACACTACTTGCTTCCCTTATCCTGCTGGAGGCACAAAAACTATGTAGTAAACCTTTGGTGGAGGCTGGCAGAAACCCATGGTAATCCCGCAATGTGATTCTGTAAGTAATAAATAGTATTGGTATGGAGGACAATTGTGTATAAGGGTTAGATAGGCCAGAGGGGAGAAATGATCATTCTTAACACGGATAAAGACCTAGAATGGAACCAGGTAGGTAAACCACTGATCCCTCTGTTAGGAGCAGGATTTGGGGGAATTACTCACGAATTGGACCAGGCTGCCACTGCTAAATTGTTCATGTAGTCCTGCACTCTTTCTTACAATGCTGACCTAATTGAAGGCAGGTGTTAGTGCTGAGAGGTCTTCATCCCTTCTTAACTCTGAATATAGACAAGCTGTCCCTTGTAAACCTCAAACCGCAGGTCAGAGCTTCCCGAGCTGACTTCCATAAAACTTAAGAAGAAAGAGAGTTTATTCTCTCGCATTGTGTACAACCCTCAACTACCTCTGAGATCTCAACAGGCAGAAACACCTGAGGACTGAGTGATCCCACACTGGACTTAAATAGGCAAAAAATGATTGCAAGCTTTTTATGAAGGGGAACAAGAAACACAGGTCAGCCAGCGAGTATTGCTTTGGTCAAGGAACATGGACTCTATAGCCTGATGGATAGGTTTAACTTTCTGCTCCGCCATTTACTAACTTACGAGCTTTAGAAAATTCTGTAATGTCTCAGTATGTCAATGCTTTCATCTATAACATATGAATTGCTATATCTAGCTGATAGACTATCTTTAAAGAATTAAATAATTTATTTTATACGAAGCCCTTATAATACTTTTCAGATAGATGAGCTGTTGTGACAACCTAACAAAAGATTTAGAAAATTAAGAAGGTTAAAGCCAAAGCTACTAGAAGGATACAACAAAATATACTTAGGAAACAGGATATCATCAATCTTTTCATATGCAACATTCAGTATAATAAAACTCAATGAATCAATGTAGGACTATTGAAAGAAATGGTTGATAATTTAAGAATAAATTACATAGCTATGACATCATTCAAAAGAAGGTAAAATACATTTTTGGATACACAAATATTTAGAAAACAAAGCATTCTAGTAATATTTTTGAGAATAATCTCAATAAAGTATGTTTTAACAATTTGTTTATAAAATGTCTAAGAAATGATGAAAATAAAGCAGATTACATGAAAGTATTAACAATATAGAGTGAAGATATAACATTAAAATAATGGTAAAATATGAACTCAACCTATGGCAGAGTGTGGGTCATGAAAATATTTTGGAAGATTCATGGAAGAAAGAAGACACAGTAATAACAGCAACAACAGACACCCGAGAATATCCTGGTAAGTTTGAAGTTGGAAATTAAAATATATCACAGATGGACAGAATCATATTTTACATTTATCCATCAATAAAGAATTGCAGATTTTGCCCAGCTGGTGTAGCTCAGTGGATTGAGCGCGGGCTGGGAACCAGAGGGTCCCGGTTCGATTCCCAGTTGGGGCACATGCCTGGGTTGCGGGCCAGGTCCCCAGTGAGGACCATGTGAGAGGCAACCATACATTGCTCTTTCTCCCTCCTTTCTCCTTTCTCTCTGAAAATAAATAAATATAATCTTTAAAAAAAAAGAATTGCAGATTTTCATTAATAAAGACAAAACATCACTGACTGAGCGTTTCCAGTGGCAGATCCTTTTAATCCTCCACGGAGTTGAGGCTGAGGCCACTGTAACCTTGACCCAGCCTTGGTCAGCCTCCCCTTTACCAGGGACAATGCCCAAGTCAACCTTCTTCAGGTGCAGACATGAGAAGAAATCTGAGGGATCAACCCTGCATGTCATTTATTTGCTTTTCTCTTTCATCCTCTGGCCCCCAAAATATGCGTCTTTATTTGTTTAAAGTGGCATTTTAAGGTTTCCATTCTAGTTAAGGGGGATGAATGTGATGAAAGAATTAAGGTAGAGTAGATTATAATTTCTCTACTAGTTCAGAAGTTAGGCATGATGGTCAATAGAAAATAGTTTCTAGCAAAACCAGGTAATGGATAAAATTTGATTTCATTACACTTTTAAAAAACTTTACCCTTCTCTTTCGATCTCCTCTCACCCCCAGGGAGCCCGCCAACTCATTTCATCCACAGCAAAGATTTTCCCAGTGCTGTTCTCAGAGGGGATTACCTCCGGATCACGCAGCTGCCACATCTAATGATTCAGTTCCCAAGGGTCCAAGTTTCAGCTACCTGCCCCGCAGAATAATCATGTCAGCCACGCTGACACCATGGCTGATACCACTGAATGTCCCATAATTTCAGTTTGTGATCACTGTGACTGCCAATGTGCAGTCAGCTTCATAGATAAACTGGATATGCTTGTTGTTAGATAACAAAACAAGAAGAAAGATGGACAATATTTTATTTTGTAAAAAAAAAAAAAAAAAAACAGGGGAACAGGGGAAAAGTCCCCAGCTGAACTATTAACTGTTTTGAAATTTTGTGGTTGTTAAGACTACGCTTGAAGTTGCACCCTAGAGTTTGTTTTTAAGTGTATCATTCTGTATATAAAATACAGTTTTGAATACTTTCCCAATAAAGATGACTAAGTGAGCTTTTTTATTTTTTTGTGGCTTTTATTAATCATATTTTCCTCCAATATTACATTTCAAGCGTTCTTAACATGGCTGAGAACATAGTGTCTGTAAAACATTGTGTCATTATCTAATGTAATTTTATTGAGAAATAATCGGCAGCGAGTGCAGAATACAAATCTGCATTTGTATGCAGTCAGAGAATATTTATGAGTTGATCACATCACTCTGTCTCCGGAGTTTATGACCATCTTGACGTTCGTGATGATCTATCTTGATTTTCAAAAGCTTTTCCAAATAATCTAAGAATAGTTTAGTTTTTTATTTTAAATTTTTATAAATGAAATTCAAATTATGTTCTTTTTTGCGACTTGTTTGCTATTAATTTGCAGGGCTAGCTTATGCACCAGTTTGAAGAGTCCTGGGCGTTGTGAGAGAGCCTGGTGTTTTGTTGGTCTGCAGTTGCGTCAGCCTTATTCTGACCAGTTAATTTCAGTGTTATTTTCCGGTACTTCCCAAAACATCTTTATTGTAATGGTCTGAAACTTAAGGTGGCCACTTTTATAAGAAATTAAAGTGTTTTCCAGGCATTAAAAATTTCTGGGGGAAATGCCAGTTTTAATCTCAATGAACAAATTCATACTCATATATTACAGTGTAAGATGAGGTATACTTTATAAGCTTCATTTGACACATAATAAAGCATTCAGCAGTTGATAACTGGTTAATTTAGGTCCCATGGGAAGCAGGCACCAAGATAGGATCAGAAATGCATGAGATTTGTTGGGCGGTACCCTGTTAGAAGTGAAGTGGAGCCCTGGCTGGTGTAGCTCAGTGGATTGAGCGCGGACTGGGAACCAGAGGGTCCCGGTTTGATTCCCAGTCAGGGCACATGCCTGGGTTGCAGGCCAGGTCCCCAGTGAGGGCCATGTGAGAGGCAACCATACATTGCTATTTCTCTCCCTCTCTGTTTCCCTCCCTTCCCCTCTCTCTAGAAATAAATAAATAAAATCTTAAAAAAAAAAAAAAAAAAAAAAACGTTTAAGAAGTGAAGTGGATAGAGGAGACAGAGGAAGCCTTCATACCATCAGGCACATTTGACAACTGTGTTAGAAAGGATTGGGCAAGAAGACTACTGAACGGTGTTCAGAGTTTTGGCCTGTTAATTGAGGAGCTACAGAGCTCAAGTTCCTCAGTAAAAGAATTGCCTGTCCCACAGACAGGGTTAGCACTGACACCCTGCCATGTGCGGTCCTTGTCTATCAGAAGCCTAGTGGAAGTGTGGTGTTGGTGTGAACGTTGTGTGGTTTCCTAAGGGTGGTATGAGGCCTGTCAGTCGGCTCCGTTTTCTGTAGCCATTGCTCTTGATGGAGATTGAGCAGCACACTTCTCCTGTTGCCCAGTTCACCACTCGTCCCACATAAGATACAGCTTTCCCAGGCATTGGGAAGCAGCTTCTTCATGGTTCCATTGAACCTCCCTTAATGAGAATATAGAAAAGAAAGTTTATTAAGATAAACTACGATCCCTGTGAATATAGTTGGTTGTGAATTTGCAAATGTTTTCATTCTCTCCACCTTTCACTATCCTTTTTAAATTTCCTTTACCTCAGCCCTCATCTCAGCAGGACTTAATGACTTATTTAATGGCATGGCACAAATCTTTATCCCTGAATAGACTAAATTGTTGGTAATAATGCCCATTTCAGGTCAGAGTTTCTGGATGTGTCCATTTACAGCTATAATGGAGCTCAGCAGTACCAGGAGACACCCAAGTGGACAGCGAGATTTCACAGGTCGTTTCGTTACCACTCTGTAAAAAATATCCCCTCTTGGTGATTAGGTTCAATTACCCTTACTTAGGTGACAACTTTTCTTCTTATCTGCTGGACTCTGGACCAAAAGCTTATCTGAATAGCTGTAGTTTGTAGATCAATGGTGATCTCACAGTGTTCCCTTTGGGGAAGTCTGAGTTGTAGGAACAAACAGCACACAGTTTCCCAGGTAATTATTAAGAATGTTGGTAAATGCAGCCAACACTACTTTTGCCACTTTGTTCTTGAATCCATGGGTCTTCCACTTGAGATACAGTATACTATAGATACCTCTGGCTTTATGTATATATTGAATTCTGAAGGCACCCCATCTTTCATAATATTTGTATCATTACCCAAGGACACTGTTTCATTGCTTTTTAGAGAGAGGCACTCAAGAAAGAAACATTGAAGTGAGGGAGACATATTGAATAGTTGCCTTCTTATACGCCCCCTGACCAGGGATCGAATCCACAGCTTGGGTATGTGGCCTGACCTGCGACCTTTTGGTCTCCAGGATAATGCTCCAACCAACTGAGCCACACTGGCCAGGGCACATCTTTCATAGTATTGCCTCCAGCAGGTGCTGCACCTTGCCTCTAGTTGGGTGTTCTGGCATCCTATCAGGCTAACAGTGTTTAGGTGATGTGATATATGGCACAAGAATGGGATCTTTTATTGTGATTCATGCTCATATCTCTTTCTCTGTGTAGTGGCCCCTTAATTAGATGCTTGCTATGTTATGCAGGATTCTATTCCTGTGAAGCAGCCACTTAATGAACACCTGATTAGTGGTGCTGACTGAAGTTCTGTGGGCTAGAAGTACTAACCCATCGCTAGAAGAGTTACCTATACCTGTGAGACAAACTAATAGCCCTCTGGAAGAGAAGGGGTTTAATACGGTTTTCTAGTCACCAGGTGACATCAGGGTCTCTCTATTGGTCTCCACAGCTGGCAGGTTGAACATTCAGAGACAACATTAGCCATATTCATCCCATTAAAAGGGATTCAATGCTATTGAGCTCATACATGCCCTCATGTCTGCCACTGTGGCTACATTATTCGTGTTCCGTTATGCTTGATGTGAGATAGCCAATGCAGCTAATCTAGTGTTACCCTGTTTGGATGTTGAGTGTCTGTTATCTGATAGATGTGTCAGTAGATGTTAACACGTAATCTTCACACTTCCCACGCCCATACGCCTCCTCACTTGCCTGTACCCTAGCTTCCTTGACTGCGATCCTCTGGTCATTTTCCTTTCCAACCATTAAACACATTCCAGGAATATAAACATATTTTTATCTCAGATCACTTCTCTTTTCACACAAAGGGGATTGCCAGATGTACACTGTTATTATTTCCTTGTGATGAGGATAGGAGATGAAGAAGTGGTTTGTTTTTTCTTTCCCTTCCTCCCTCCCTCCCTCCCTCCCTCCCTCCCTTCCTTCCTTCCTTCCTTCCTTCCTTCCTTCCTTCTCTCTCTCTCTCTCTCTCTCTCTCTTTCCTTATTTTACTTGAGAAAGGGTATTCTGGCATACTCCTCATCTCTGAACATCTAAACTTTTTCTGAAGTACTAGGTACTTAAAATCCCATAGTGTGAATCACTCACCCTCTGAAGTACCTTGGTTTTAACAAGGCTTTCCACCTACTTGCCATCCGTTGCCTGCCTTACCTAGTCAGCCTGATGTGTCTACTTTATCAGAATAATGTTATGGTTTGTGGGATTTCCAAGTGATTAATATCTCCTTGTATCACATTCTGAAAGAATAAGGGAGATAATGTAGCCCTAGGGCAGAACTCTGAATTGCAGTCTCTTCTAACTGAATGCAAACTATTCATGATCATTTTTTAATTAGAATAAAAACTAACACATTTGTGAAGTTAGTGGCCACACATAATGTACCTAAAGATTTATTAATCTGCTTTGGCAGAAATGCCATTTCTTGGTACAGCAGCTGTGACCAAAGATACTATAGTCAATTCTTGTTATTCACAGTAGTTAAGTTCTACCAAGTCATCACAAACTGAATTAGTAATGCTGAACCATTGTTTCTAAGGGAAATACAGGGTAAGGTTCCTATGAGCCTTTGGTCATGATTTTTATCAATCAATAAATACATGCCTTGTATTTAGAAATGCATACTATGTATTTCTTTTTAAAGATAACTTGTTTAATATACATTATTGATACATTAACATTGAACTCATGGCCAAATACAGCTCGTGCCTGGATGAAGTTCATCTGATACATACAGCTTCTTTTTAGCCCTCTCATACTAGGGATGCTAGACACCACTTTAGACCATATGATTAGGGGCTATTCTAATCATATTCTAAAGTCACCAACAAAAATGCAAAAAAAGATGCAGCACTTAGCAGACCACCAAAAGGATAGTTATTTACAGTATAAGAGCTAGTAGAGTGTCACCTTGTTTAAGCTCAGCTAGTATGTGCTTGAGGTGACTCACATTTTCCACCAGTCTGTGCATGTCTGGGAAGGACCACAAAAGGGCCACTAGTATTCATTTTGGAGCTACAGATACGTTTTAATGAGTAGGAACATTTGTAAATATTCAATCCATGAACAGTGAGGGTCACTTGTATTTTTGTACAGCTAAAAGTGGTCCTCAATTCATTAGGCAGGATGCAGCCTGCTTTTCATGGGTCGTGTAGGCAAGTTAAACGGAGATACAATAGGGACCTCCATCTGCATCCTGTCAGTCAGAAAGAGCAGCGCTACACTCTCCTCACCCACCAGATGCAGTATCGTTTGTTTGTTGTTGTTGTTGTTTACTTATTATCCTGATGAAGGTGGATGCTCAGATCTCAAAGTGAGCTGAGGTCTAGGTCCTAGACCTAACTGAAGAACAGATTTTGTTAGGACGACTATCCCCATTCCCCTGTTAACTGCATTTTTGCCTTTCACAGTTTACAGACTTTAAGCACTAACATAGTTTCTTGTTCATCTGTTTCTTCCCCTAGAAACGTCAAACTGTAACCTTCTCCACCACACTTTGTAAGTTAAACACCTTAGCAGTTATTCTCAGCAGGCTGACTGTTTCATTAATAGTATTCCCGACTTCTGGCAGTAAAACACCACCACCCGGGCATACAACGTTGGGGTCCACAATCCCAGTGACTTTAAATGTGCTCAGCTCAGTCACTCTATACCACAGGCTCTGGTTCTACAGAAGAGCCCCTGCTGACACTCCTAGCGATGGGATGGGGTGGCGCCTCTCATCAGCATGTTCTCGGTGTATTTAAAGAATAGCTTGGCTCCTGGTCCCTCCTGTGAAACACATCGTGTGCTGAGTCTCCCGGCCTCACACATTATTAAACTAAACAAATAAAAACTAATAGCATAATGAAATTAAAGTCTTTAAACAAGTAAAATCTCTCAGGTTTATTTATAGTTAATATCGGGGAAAACAATATTAATCTTATAAAAATATGAATTCACATATTCTCTTATAAAGGACATAAGTAATAAATTGTATGATAGAAAAAAACAGAAAACAAAAATATTCTTGGGTTAAGTGCAAGTTTACTTAGAAGGCTGGTTTTGTGGCTCACAGAAGGCTGAAGGAGAAACGTTTGATCCTGCTCTTCACACTTGGAACTTGGAGAGACCCAGTGAACTGTCCAGGCGACTGGCTCTTTGCAGCAGGTGAATCCTCGACGGAGAACGCCGCTGTAGTGGCAGCGCCTGGAGCTGCTCGGCCCCACCTCCCGGCACTGGCGCACCGTGAAGCAAGCGCTTGTGGGGATACAGCCTGTCTGAGGAAGAGATCAGAGATGGACGCTAAGAGAACATAACATCTGCAATCTGTGGAGGACTCCCAGTGGTCACCAGAGTAGAATCCACTGTTCATATAAATCAGAAGGGTAGATACAGACTAGAGTATGGGTGGATTTTAGTTGAGGATGAAAATAAGAGACTGTCTTGTCTCAAATAATAATCCTTCAGTTTTTATGGTACCTTTATCACCTACCAATTGAGATTGTTTCTTTGAACAATGACAATGTATTTTCAGGAACCTCCAGTTGAATTACAAATATCTCTAAAAGAGGAAATACTCTATTAGAAACTTCTCATGAGATAGTTTAAAAAGTTATCTCCTAAGAGAATGTGCCTGAGTATTACGAGGGGCCAACATGTATTTTAGAATAGTAATGAGCAAGACAAATTTATATATTCACCCTTATTCATATATTACAATGTGACTTACCATTATCTGCAACAAAATAAACGATATCCTTGGCATGGAAACTAAAATCATTCCTAATTTAGGCCTTACTTTCTCATATATTTTTAATCACTTTTTTCCCATTTATATATCATTACTTTGCTATATAAATTTGTTATTGTTTCCATAGCCTCAGCATGTCTTTTTCAGTTCATGGAACCCCACTCATCATTTAGGATGTAACCAAGGGTTACTTCTGTGAAGACTTTCATTCCCACCTTCACTCAGCCTTAACCTCAATCTGAAGTAGACGATTTTTTTTAAAGATTTTATTTATTTATTTTTAGAGAGAGGAGAAGGGAGGGAGACAGAGAGGGAGAGAAACAGCAATGTATGGTTGTCTCTCACATGGTCCTCACTGGGGACCCGGCCCGCAACCCAGGCATGTGCCCTGACTGGGAATCGAACCGGGACCCTTTGGTTCCCAGCCCGTGCTCAATCCACTGAGCTACACCAGCCAGGGCTGAAGTAGACGATTTTTCCATGGGCTCATAATACACTGTGAAAATTTCTCCTCCAACATTGACTATGTTAATGCTCACACTGCCCGCCTGTTTCTCCCATTCAACTAGGAAGCTGAGACTATGCCATGTAGCTTTTATATATTCAGACGATAATGCGTACTCAATAAATCACCCTGTATTCAGGGGAACTCCCAGATGAACAGACCTCAAACAGCTCCACAATGAGACTTCCTTGCACTGCAAAGAGATTTAAAACTACAAACTTTCCCTCCATCAGTTATTGTGCTGAGAATCATAGATATATACATATATACGTCTACGTACGAGGTCTGTCCACAGGGTACCCAGCCACGTAATAGGAAAAACAGGGACATTTCTTGAAGAAGATATAAGATACAAGAAACATTGTACATAGAACAATGATGCCTCAGTCCCCTTCAAAGTAGATTCCTTGGGACCTCACATAGTTCTCCCAATCACCATCAGCTGCCCTGTTGTATTTTCCTGAATCTCATCAACAGTCTGAAATCCCTTCCCTTTCAAAGGTGACTTTAGTTTTGGGAAAAGCCAGAAGTCTCAGTGTTTCAAATCTGGGCTGTAGGGGGCCAGGTAACCTAGGTGATGTGATGTTTTGTCAACAAACTCTGCCCAAGTCATGATGGAGCAGGCGCTTGTCATGATGAAGCGGCCAGTCACCAGATGCCCAAAGCGGTGGCCTTCTGACTCATCTAAATGGTTTCCCTGGAGGAATATTCAAGCTTAACAAAAAAATTGATGCATATTTGTTGCTCTACTCACTCAGTCATTTTTTAATACCACAGCTACACAGCACACATGCTCAGCCAATGGCATCACTGGCCCCGCCGACTAGTGCAGCGAAGTTGTTGTCATGCATGCCCATTCTAGTCCACCCTCCTTGGCTGCCAGGTTACATCAATGTTGCACAAACTGTTCTCATTGTGTTAACAATCGCTGGGCTTTTTCTGGACAAACTTCAATATGCATAGACCCTGTGCCCCACAGGAAAACTGTCAGCTCTAGAGAGCTCTTGGACATTACTGTAACAAATCACCAGAGAAAAGATCCAGAAATGGTAACCAGGTGTCTAAGTGTTTAGGGAATTTGAAATAAGCACTAATAAAAAAAATAGAGTAAACTAAGTGGTGCATATCGTTACAAATATTTGTTTTCTTCTTCAAATTCTAAATCAGTTAACTGCATTTAAATATTTAAAGCTTAAATCTGGGGGAAATAAAGGCGCCTCTGTTGTTTCCAGAGGAATAATTCTATCTAGAGCTCCTAAACTAATGTCAATGATTAAATGTTTTAAAAGTCACCTCTGAACAGCAGAAATTCTTTATCCTGAAATAGTTTGTCTTTGGTGCAACCCAGGAAACCACAGATATTTATTTCGGAATCTGCATGCTAAAAGCCATCTTCATTTACACTGCTAATTAATTTGCCATAAATTCACTTGCATAAAACTCAATGTCCATTTTCCACATGCTTTGCTTCTTTAACGATTGAGATGGTGGCAATTTACTGTTTGCCTCTTTATTCTAGAGCTTTATATGAATTGTCTCTAATCCTCACCACTAGGTAAGTATGCTCTTCCCATCATATAGGTGAGGAACCTGACGGTAAGAGAAGGTAATTTACTAACTCAAGGAGTGGCTGCAAATATTTTAGAGTGTAGAGTTACAGGAAGAAACTTTTTGATAGTCAATTAAGACTATAGTAAAAGCGAACTGAGTGTCTGCAGGCACAAAGATGAGAGACAAGGGAAAAAAAGAACTAAACACAAATATACACAATCCTAGTAGAAAAGAGTGTGGCACAAGAATGCACATGACATACAACAAGGGTTAACAAATACCAAATAATAACAGATGCTATCATGAAAGATACTGTCCTCTTACTCATGCCAAGAGTTTTCACCATTTCCTTTCCGACGAAAAACTGGAAATTCATCAAACTCTTTTATGACACTATTCATCAACATATTTTCTTTATGGTTTATGCATGTGATTCCAGAATGTGAAATTATCACTCTAAGAAATTATCTTTTCATTTCCAATCAGTACATGTTAAAATACTTGATACATATATATGTGTATATATATACATATTCTTGAACACATTATTAAAGTACATTAACTAATGCATGTGTGATGTATGTATGTATCTTCTGAAGTATTATTACAGTTAAATTTATAACAGAAGTAAAAATGTCCAGGTAAATAGAGCCTCTTGTAACGTGTTATGCTTATTTAGATTTCTTTTATTTGTGTAATTGTGTTTTAAAATATAAATGTTACACCACCGATTAGGAAGGTCAGTCAACAGGAAGAATGTGAGAATCTGAGGTAAAGCAGAGAGGAGAGAAGACATTGACTATAAGGATGAGAAAGAAGGATGAGGAAAGAAGGAAAGAAAGAACAAAAATGATTATTAAGCAATTTTGCAGATTTTAAATGAAAAATTTAAAAATATTTTGGACCATATATAAGTTAGATTATGGTAGAGACATTACAAGCATATCTGGGTTCATTTGTTGTTTCAGTTGGACCACTGTGCAGAACAGTGAAGGTATGGTTATAAAAGGAAGATTACCTAGATTAAAAATTAATTTAAAAAAATTAACAGTGAATCTGAATGCTTATATATTTGTAAGGTACATTGGGAAAATCAACTTTTTCAACCCATCATAACTTTTAAAATTATCTCTCCAAATTCTAGTTTTAAAACTATAAATGGATTGCCCTGTCTTTACAATATGCTGTATAATTATGTTAAAAACAAAAAGCATGAAATGACACCTGGAAAGCTAATGCACACTTGCCAGGGCCAGCAAACAGAATGGTTTGTTGTGAGTGCAGATGTTTACGGCCAAGGAAGGATTTGCAAATGAAAGATGTCTCAGCATTAGCAGTTTGTCAGCTAAACTGTACAGTTGCCAAGCAGGAGTTTCCACTATGAATTTCATACGGCATATACCACACTAAACAGTCAGTGAAGCCATCAAAATTATAAATATTACAGGCCAGCACAATTGAAATTATTATTTTGAAAAGTATAGAGTTAAAAAATCAGTGGCTTCATAGTGTGAGGTGAGACACAGTGCAGGAATGACTTCAATTTGAGCCCAGAGGATAATTCCCTTTTGTAAACTTCCAAGTTCTGTAAGAGTTTCTTGAGAGAAAAACCACAAAGTATATAATATGATCCAAAAGGCACAACAGAAATCTTTATTCCAAAGAGCTAAAATTAGAGAACCGAGGTCATTAACGATAACTGTGTAGATCTGAAATAAACGACCCAAGCAGGGAGGCAATGGCCACTTTGCCAGAACACTCTCTTATCACAAAATATGGCTTATTCCAAAATATGATGTACCAATAATTTTGGTGCTTAAAAGACACCAAAAATTTATGTATAAAATTTTCAGTCTATTCTATCTCAGTGAATACACATCTGTAATAAAACATGTAGAAATCATAGAAACGTCACAAATTTTGACATCACCATGAAAGTCTCAGTTCAAATGTCACTTCATCAGGGATGCCTTTAAGGTTGCTTAAATCAAAATACAAAATAGTTTTCCCATCATTTCTAGTTTCTACCTAGTTTATTAGTCTGTATGATTCATCACATAGCACCTAACATTTTCTGGAGTTATTATAATTATTCATTTGATTACTTAATATGCAATTTTCTCTTCTAACTATTAGCTTAATGGGTACCGGCAGGCTTTGTAGTTCTAGCATCTAGAAGGGTTAATACATAGCAGGTGCTCAAGAAATATTTGTTCAATCAATAAATTACTGTTCAAATTTATTTAGGTTGTATTATATTATAGGTTCAAATTTAAGTATGTTATACAGTTTTCCTATTTTACCAGAGACAATTTTCAGAGTATAAAAGTACCCTGAATAAGAAAATATTTTACTTGTGTTTGCTAATATCTTTTGTGATAGCAACAAGAAATTCAAAAACAAGATAAAGCACTCATTCAAAGCCATAAACAAAATATATTCACTGTATTCTGTGTATTAACTCTTCAAAGTTTTCCTCCTACATATATTTTATGACTCAATCCTAACAGCATCTGTGAGAGGCCATTATTTTGTCATTAGTTTAGACTAAAGAAAACAGGATTTAAAAATGCGAGTAGTTCACCCAGTATCCAAAAGCAAGAGTCAGTGCCTCTAGTTGTAAGACACTGTTTTTTCCACCACATCACAGGTAGATAACTAGGCACTTGGGCTATCAGGAAGGTCAGAGCAGATATCAAATATTCATGTTTATATTGATTTTATACTTGTGTCTTAGCATCCAACTAAGAAATCATTGTCCCATACTCTCAAAAGTGTTGAAGTATATCAAAATTATTTTTAATCTTTATTGTATTTTTTACATTACCTTTTCGTCCCCTTATATCCCCTCCCCCCAGCAATCACCATACTGTTGTCCATGAGTCCTTTTTCCTTTTTGCTCCATCCCTCCACCCCCTAACCTTCCCTAGCTGTCATCCTGCTCTCCATCTGTGTGTTTTAAAACATAATGTCAATCTCTTATTTGGATTGAACAGGAGGATTAACTAATATTTTAACAACTGAATACCTAAATATCATAGCATTCCAGATTACTTGTCATGAGCCAATGAGCAGGCTTAGTCTGATCGTCTGGACTTAATATATTCAGATGCAAGAATGTATAAAACAATTTCCTTACTTCAGAATTTGTTTCATGAAAACCAATAGAGAAGATGAATGAAACAAGAATGTAATAATTTCCATATTTATACACTTCCATGAATTTTTTACACTTCAGAATTTCTGTAATCCGTGGTGAATGGGGAAGACAGAGAGGTGTATGCGCACACGAATGTCTGCTTAAAGGATCACCTTTGTAATACCCTTTATGGCACAGGGTTTTTAAGGAATAGAGAAAAAAAGATAGCATCTCCTTAAATATATAAAAGTTCACATTTGTCTTTATGTTCATGTGATTAATGCAAGCAGACTCTCGAAGAGATCCTGTTTGCATTTTATTGCATTTGACTCTTTATTTTTCAACTTGAGATTGAACAATAACCCTGCCAGCTTTGAACAGCTCATAAAAACTTATTTTTCTTGGAAGGATTATTTGAAATCTATAGGAAATAAAGAAGTTATCAGCTGCTACGTCAGCTCCCAACTAGAGAACGTTACAACAAATCGGAGGGAAACTCCCTGCATGGGCGCCGCTGGCATCCTCGGTGTCACTCGCACCCAGAGCTCTTCCCAGAAGGATGAGGGTTCAGATAATGAAAGAACTTGGCTATGAGTTCATAGAGTGAAATTCTTTCTCAAAATGCCCACTGTTTTCTCTGTTATTAGTTTAAGTTAGTAATTCAACAAATATACACTTATTTCTGTAGTATCTAACAAATTATACTTTGAAATTTACCTATGAGTAAAAGGCTAAAAAATTATAAATGTCAATGTAAGGCAGATATTAGAAGAAAGCTGATTACTTCCAAGATTAAATAGCAGCCATGTGTCACATAACAATATTCCTGCTGTTGATGGACAATTCCTATCACCTAGTAACATGGTAGCCGTCACAATGTTACAGTACAGTGCATTACTCACATTTGTGCTGATACAGTTGTAAGCAAATCTACTGTGCTGCCAGATGTATAAAAGTACTGCATAGTACATACCATTGAATACATTATGTAATACTCGATGATAATAATAAATGACTGTTACTGGTTTATGTATCACATGCACTAAGAATATAAGTTATATAAATACATGTTTTCTAAAAGCTTAATCACTACACCACCTTTATTAATAACTGGTTTCTTGCTGGATTTGTAAGTGTGTTATCCCTTCTGCTGGTTCCCCTGTCTCTAGCATATATACGTGCCCTTAGCCTCAAGGGAAGAAGGGTTTGTTTGGCTGCTCTCCTGACAGTGTTACCCAGCTCTTCTTACAAAAGTCTGCTTCTTCACAGCAAGCTGCAATGACTACTTTAATCGACAAGCTTCATTTTGCGCTGCAGAAGACTGGACTATATTTTGTCCTGCAAAATATTAACCCTAACAAGGATTCACTAGCTTAACATTCTATTCTTAAAACACTTTCTTCAGCTGGCTGTTGAGAGGCAGCTCTCTCTGATTCTCCTCAATTTTCTTCAGAGACTTTTCCTCCCCAGCCCGTGAACATAAGAGTGCCTCAGGATTCAGTTCCCTGTCCGTGCACATTTCTGGAAGGACACTGGAGAGGGGAAGCCTATCCACCTAATGGCTTAAATATTGTGCACATGCCAGTGGTGCCCAAATTCATGCCTGTAGCACAAACGTCTCTCAAACCACCAGACTCATATCCATGACAACTTGATACCTCCCCTTGGATGCTTTATACACGACTTACACTTAATATGTTCTAAACTGAACTCTTTTGTTCCATCTCCAAAATCTTCCCCCTTGCATCTTCTTTATCTCTCTGATTGGTATGCCATCCTTGCACTTGTTCAGGACTAAAAATCCTTGGAGCCATCCTCACACTCTTCTTTTTTTTTTTTTTTCTGATACTCCACAGACAACCAATCAGAATTTTTTTAACTTCCAACTACGTGCTGCTTTTCACATTTTGCCATTAATTTTTTTTACCACCACGGTCCAAACATCACGCTCTTCCAAATTATCACAATGAATGTCTACTACAATCTTGTTGTAAAGAAATACCTTCAGCATTGTTGATTGCAGCGTTTCAATTACTTGACTCTGAAACTCTACTTGTTTTCTTAACGTAACTTTGGTTGGAACTAGGGTATACGTTAGAAAACACAGCTGTAAAAAAAAAAATGTTGTTTTACTAGTCCCTCTTCTTTATTTCCCCCTAAGGAATTGCTCTTCCTCATTTCTTTAGTGTAACTAAATTTTGCTCTAATCTCCCACTTTTTGCCATATTCAGCAGGTCAGAGATTAGATCTAACCCTTAGCTGTCACGTAGGCATATCCGTCAGAACCCCGGAATGTAGGCACATTCCTCGGTCAGCTCATCCACGGATGTCCAGGGGAAGCTATTAGTGTGTCTTAGTTTGTGTCTTTACATTTGGCTCATATGCCTGCCGTTGCCAAATTACTACACAATATCTAAATTTGAACTATGTCATTGATGACTTTTTAAAAAAATCAATTATAGACATATTTAGAAATTAGTCTGTGATTTAAGAGACTTATTTAGAAATGAGATTTGATCAAAGAATCTAATCTTTTAACAATGATTGGGAGAAACAGATCATGATTAACAAGATAATTTATAATAATTTCATGACTAAGAATAAGAAAATTTCTTTTATTTTTAAGAAATCAGAATGACTATTTACTGAACAAAGAATATAGCCAAGTAATTTTGACATTATTGTGATATTTTCCTTCAAGTGCTCCTTAAAATATAAATTAGAGTGTAATTGAACTTACTGAGTTTTAAATTCCTTCTAGTTCGGTGATTCCTTGATATGACTTTCTATGATAGTATTTCTTTTCACTCACTCTAGCACCAGAGGGATATTGCCTTAGACGTCTAGTCATTCATGAGTATAATCCTGGGTCTGGGAGGTCAATGGCTCATAAAAGAGCCTCTGTCTTGCCTGGCATTGTTCTAACTATCTGGCAGGATTTATTCAAAATAGGTCCAAAGTGGGAATAGCACAGGCATTGTTGGCAGAAACATATAGGATGCTTGCCTTCTCTGTTTTTGGCTCTAGCTGGTGCTATTTAGCCATCATTTCATGAAAACATGATCACAAAGCTTAGTCATGACTTTTTAAATAGAGAGAAAAAAGCTAAGCTAAAAATAGGCCGTCATTTTATTGAGCTTCAGTCCTAGAGTCTTGCCTGATGTGCATTTGCTGTTGTCTGGTAGACTCCCTAAAGTAGATGGTACAGTTTTCCTGCCTTGTCATTCTTGTACAGATATCACTCCAACTATGCTGTTTTATTCAATGCTAAGTGCTATGGACCAAAGTTCTGACATTTAGCACACAGGGAACACTGTGGACTCTCCCTGCGGAATGCTTTACTCATGTCAAGGTGAAGTGAAAGAAAGGCATTTGTCTCCTTTTCAAATTTTAAAATATAATGTTGTTGAATTTGTCTTCTTATAACTCACTTAGTTCTGATAAGTCATCAGATAGAAAGGGTGTTTTAAAAAAACATCCTTTAGGACCTATGCTCAGTGAGCATTATTCAATAAAATCTGAATTGGATTTCATTGGTGGGGAAAACCAAATAACACTTGGTAACCCTTTAAGAATATAACAGTGATTTTTGGCATCATGTTGAATAAATAATAATTCATCCTACTTTTAGTAGATGAATATTTTTTATTGTTTGTAATCTATTTTTAATATTGTTTGTAATCTATTTTAATTCTTACATCAATTAATTCTTATCAAGGAAAGAAAATAAATCTAAAACTAAAGATACTTAAAAGCAATTATGTTGCAAATACATTTAATTTTTTTAAAGTCTATTTTATTGATTATGTTATTACAGTTGTCCTATTTTTCCCTCCCCTTTTTCCCCTCTGCCCTGCACCCCTACTCCCACCATCATTTCTCTACTAAGGTTCATGTCCATGGTCGTACATATGTTCTTTGGCTTCTCCATTTCCCATACTATTCTTAACCTCCCCCTGTCTATTTTGTACCTACCATTTATGCTTCTTATTCCCTATACCTTTTCTCCCATTTTACCCCTCCCTCTAACCAGTCCATGTAATCTCTAACCTTCCATATGATCTCTATTTCTGTGAATCTGTTCCTCCCCCTACCCACTCCATGTTAATCATATAACCCTCCATGTGATCTTTATTTCTGTCCATCTGTTCCTCTTCTAATTGCTTAGTTCATTTTTGTTTATTTTAGGTTTGATTGTTAACAGTTATGAGTTTGTTGTCATTTTACTGTTGGTATTTTTTATCTTCTTTTTCTTAGATAAGTCACTTTAACTTTTCACAGGAAACCAATAGTGAAGGGAAGGAAACCAAGACTCAAATCAACAGTTTGAAGCAGAAGGAAGAAATAAGCATTCAACCAGAACAGAAGAAGAAACAAAAATTCAAAAAAATGAGAAGAGGCTTAGGAACCTCCAGGAAAACTCTAGACATTCCAACCTCTGAATCATAGGGGTACCAGTAAGAGAAGAGGGAGAGAAAAAAAATTGAAAACTTATTTGAAAAAATAATGAAGGAAAACTTCCCCAATCTGGTGAAGGAAATAGACTTCCAGGAAGTCCAGGAAGCTCAGAGAGTCCCAAAGAACTTAGATCCAAGGAAGCATACACCAAGACACATCATACCCAAGTTACATTACCCAAGGTTAAAGATAAGGAGAGACTCCTTTTTTTTTTACTTTATTGTTGTTCAATTACAGTTGTCTGCATACTCTCCCCTCCCCTCCCCCTCCAATCCCACCTCCCTTCCCTGCCTCCCTCCCCACCCTTGGTTCTGTCCATGTGTCCTCTATAGTGGTTCCTGAAAACCCTTCTCCCCATTGTTCCCTCCCCTCTCCCCCCTGGCTATTGTTAGATTGTTCTTAATTTCAATGTCTCTGGTTAGGTTTTGCTTGCTTTTTGCTTTTGTTGATTATGTTCTGGTTAAAGGTGAGATCATATGGTATTTGTCCCTCACCACCTGGCTTACTTCACTTAGCATAATGCTCTCCAGTTGAGAGACTCTTAAAAGCAGCAAGAGGAAAGGAAACAGTTACCTACAGAGGAGTTCCCATAAGACTATTAGCTGATTTCTCAAAAGAGAACTTGCAGACAAGAAGGGGCTGGAAAGAAGTATTTGAAGTCATGAAAGGCAAGGACCTACATTCAAGATTACTTTATCCAGCAAATACATTTTAAAACTTATCTTTCAATCCTAAATGTTCCTAGTGTTTAACAACTTTCTGATTAATACAGTGACAGATAAAAATTCAATGTCTTACTATATCCAATGCCATAATTCTACCATCTTAAAATAACCAGTAATGAATATGTCATGTGTACCTTCTCAAACATTTATTTGTTCAAATAAATATACTCAAAAATAGATTTGTACTTTTCTCTATAAAAATAGTATCAACTAATTCTATGTAATTAAGAGGTCTAATTGTATGCAGATCTGTATGCATTTAACCTCTTCTTATCTCTATGCTGTCACCACCTGTTTCCAGTCACCATTATACTGCCTGAGATATGACAAGTCTCCTTAGCTGGTCTCCTTCTCAGTCCTTTTCCTTTATAGCATATTGTCAGAGGTGAAGAACGTCATTCACTGTTTTTTCTCTATTTTTCCATTTTTTAATCTTTATTTTATTGTTTTTGCATTACCACTTAGTTCCCTTATACCTCCTTATCTCTGGCAAGCACCATACTGTTATCTGTGTCCATGAGTCCTTTTTCCTTTTAGCTCATTCCCTCCACCCCCCAACCTACTTCCCCCCAGCTATCACCTGCTCTCCATCTATGAGTCTGACCCATTTTCCTTGTTAGTGCAGTTTGTTTATTAAATTCCACATATGAGTGAAATCAGATGGCATTTGTCTTTCTCTGACTGGCTTCTTCTGCTTTGCATAATGTTCTCCAGGTCCACCTACACTGTCGCAAAGGGTAAAATTTTCTTTTTTTGTATGGCCCAGTAGCATTCCATTATGTAAATGTCCCATAATTGTTTCATCTACTTATCTATTGATGGACACTCGGGCTGCTTCCGTATCTTGGAGATTGTCAATAATGCTGAAATGAGCATAGGGGTGCTTCTGTTCTTTCAAATTAGTGTGTTGAAACCTCTTCCAATTCTAATCTTAAGAAAAAGTGAATTTTTACTTTGGTCTGTGAGCCCTTATATGACCTGGTGTGCTTTTTATTCTCTCACCTCATTGCTCAGTATTCCTCTCCCAGTTTACTCAGACCTGCTGCAGCTTGGCAGAGGCAAGGACACACCAGACACCCCTGCTTTAGGTCTTCTCTCTCTCTGCCCAACCCTCTCTTCTTGGAATACTTTCTTCTCAATTATCCACATACTATCTTCATCCTTTATTTATTTTGCTTTTCTTAAAAATTACCTTCAAAGTGAGAACGTACTGGTCCATTTTACTTAAAATTGCAAAATACCCCTTTGATATCTTCCTGTCCTGCTTTATTTTATTCCACAGTAATTATCACCAGCTAATAGTTTAGTTACTTACTCACTGACTTATTTTTGTATCTTTCATCCCAACATTTCTTCTTGTATCACATTCCATTCTGGGATTCAAATTTTTCTTCTTGAGTTGAATCTTCAATTATTTATCACTTTGTGGCAAACTCATTTTTTATTTATCTGAATGTTTTACTTCTATCTTTGGATAATAATAGTATGTTAACTGTTCCTTTTTTTCAGTGAGCAATTGGATGTGTATAGTACAGATCCTCTATGACTGGGAGACACAGCGTGGGTAGTGGAAAGAGCATAGGACTTCAGTTTTCCTCAAGATTTTAAGTATTGCAACATACATATTTTATAGATTCTACTTAATAATTGTATTATCTGAGGGTCTTAGAACCCAGTCTTGCTATTTGTAGTGTCCAATGACGTTCACACTAGCTGCGGTGTCTGAAGTCCCAGTGTTTACAAAGAACGTCGCATCTCCTTGGGCACGAGCTTTTCCTTAACTTCTTTGATTTTAGTTCACTGTTTGTTTTGATTTTCAGGGAGTTTTGTTTTGTTAGCTCAACTAAATTTTTTTTAAATAAGATTTTACGCCTTATCTGAAATGTTTTTATGTTCTCAAATAGAAGATTTTTACATAGGAATATTTTTATTTTAAATAGGCTTTCTCAACTTCTGAGAACAGTTGTTCAAAATTTTTTTCTTAACTTGTTAATAATTTTTGATATAGTTCCATTTCAATGCACATAATTTTATTAATTCTCTTTGAAAATTACACTTATTTTTTAGTATACTTTGTTCCACCATATCCACCACTCATGCATTCTTCATTTTTTTCCTACTATGAAGATTGTTTCAATAAATCTTATATCTTAATAGGCTGAAATTTTTGTGTTCTTATCAGAGTCTCTAAAATTGGTATTTTTGGATTACAGAAAATAGACATTTTAAATTTAACATGTGAAATAATTAAACATAAATTATTTTTTAGACCTCTGTTGGTTTCAGCTTTAGGATTAGCATAACAACTTCCTTCCAGAACCACTATTTCAATACAGTCATACAGTCATATATTTCTATAGCAGTACAATCATTCTGTAGCAGTACAGTCATAGGCATATTACAGATTACAGAGCATGTTAATCAGTTATGCTGTTTTGTAGAAAAAAAGAAAAAGACACAGGGGGAAGAAAATCCACTCCAGCAAGCTTTTATAAAAGGCAAGAGTAGAAGTTTATAAAATCTTGGATTTGTTGATGAATTCTTAGATACGACACAAAGCATAAGTGAAACAATAAAGAATAGGCAAATTGGAAATCATCAAAATGAAAAACTTATGTTCATCAAAGAACAGACACTACAATTTACAGAATGAGAGGAAATATCTGTGAATCATATACTGATAGAGTCAAGTATTCAGATATATAAAGAATGCTTACAACTCAATAACAAAAAGACAAACGGCCCAATATAAACATAGACAGAGGATTGAATAAACATGTCTCCAAAGAAGATATACAATTGCTGACAGGAACTTGTATGGAAAAAGTAAACTTAGCCATTAAGAAAATGCAAACGAAGTAGTATCTCATTAGGAGATATTACTTTAAACCTATTAGGATGGCTATAATAACAATTTTAGATGAATAACATATATTGGAAATAATGTGGAGCAATTAGAACTCTTGTACTTTTCTGGTGTAAATGTATAATGGTGTAGTTATTGTGGAATTGGTTGGTATTCTTTAGAAAGCTAAAGATAGAATAAACTTATGACCCAGAAATTTTACTTTTAGGCATGTATACCTGAGAGAATTGAACCCAGGTATTCAAATACTTGTATGTAAATGATATTAGCAACACTATTCAAATTGTCCAAAAGTGGAAAAAAGCCAAATTTCTGCCATTGGATGAATGGATAACCAAAATGTGCTATATCTATAAAATGGAATATAATTCAGGCATAAAGAGGAATAAAGTACTAACATATGTTGCAACTCAGATGAATCTCAAAAAATTTTACTAAGTGAAAAAATTGAGTTACAAAAGGATATACTTATATTACATGATTGCATTTTTAAGACTAAAATAAATGATAAAATATACATATTCATAGATTAGAGAACTGCGTCATTTTTAAATAGAAATTCTTCTGAGATTGATCTGTGGATTCAATACAATTTCACTCAGATTACCAGCAGATATTTTGGTAGAAATTCTCAAACTGATTCTAAAATTAATAAAGAAAGCAAAGGACTCATATTAGCCAAAAAAATCTTTGAAAATTAAAAACAGAGATGGGCAACTAGGATTGCCTGCTCCAAGATTTGCTATAAAGTTACAACAGTTAAACAGTCTGATGATGATACAATGGCAGATAAATTTAAAAAATGGAACAGAATTCAAAATGAGCAACTGATTTCAAACAAAGGTGTAAAGGTACTTCAGGGGAGAAACGTTAGTCTCTTAAAATTTGCTGAAATAATCAGTTTATGCAAAGTGTGCAAGGGAAAAATGATATTTGATCTATGCCTGGCATTGTGTTCAAAATACAGTTCAAAATGAATCTTAGACCTAAATTGAACATCTAAAATTATAAAAAGCATATATCTATACAAAAACTTCATAAAATATTCATAACCAAAAACTAATAGCAGACCTACGTCTATCAATAGATGAATGGGTAAATGAGCTGCTGTCTGTGCACACAATGGAATCTAGTTAGTGATAAAAATAATGCATTATTTATACAAACTACAACATGGGCCTATGTCAGGACAGTTATGTTGATTGAAAGAAACAGGAGAAAAAAGTGCATATTGTATGATTCTATTTAAATAAATTCCTATGAAATGTAAAATAACTTATAGAGACAGAAAAGTGTCAGAAGTTGCCTAGGGATTACGTAGGGTAACACTGCAGGGAAGGAAGGATAGAGAAATTACCAAGGTCCATGAAGAGACTTTGAGGTGATGAATCTTCCCATGGGTATGTCCTCAGGTCGATGCTTCAATTCATACTTTAAATATGTGCGATTTCTGTAAAATATATCTCCATAGCTGTTATAATTGGAACAAATTTAATTTTTGGAGCATATCAGTTTTTGAACTTCAGATTTTTTAATGTAAAAAAGGATAAAGTTATCATACAGTATGGAATGGCACAAGCAAATGCTTCAGTGTTGCTTACCAAATTGGGTCCAATAAGGCAAATTCTGCTTTAATATTTAGCACTTTTAAATAGCTCATTTTTCAGAAAGAATACAGATACCATATGTGCTTTTATATGATATAGGTTGATCAATCTAGATAGACTACATAAAGGATGGATGGGTTGGTGAGTGGATGGATGGAAGGATACATGAATAGACAAATCAAGAGTTGAACATAGGAATGGAGAGATAGAATGGGGAAATAATTATAGACAGATAGATAAATCAGTAATGCACGTGGTAGTCTAACCTTCAAGTTTACATTTTTGGGTGTTTACATAATCCAGATTAATCCAAAGTATTCTTCAAATTCCATTGCCATGTCAATAGGAAGAAAAACCATATAAATAGATTCTTAAGCACAAGGTAGTCACATTTGCAACTGATAATCTACGAGACATACAGAAATGTGAGCACTGTCCAGCACTGCTCTGTTTGTGTGTCTTTCTGTATATTACTTTTCCTACAAAAATAATTTTTAAAATGATGCTTTACCTTAATAACTTCCATTTGCATTCTGAATTTTCATTGTGCCAGTTAACCAATTTCACTTACATGATGAAATTTGTGAACTTCATGGCTATTTTAATGTGATACCTTTTATAATTTAATTGAGAGAAGTTTCCAATGAATAAAATAAATGGTTTCCAAGGGTTTTTTAAGCCCTCAACAGACATCAGCTAAAATGTTAAAAGTGCATCCAAATCCCACTGATGCTATATTTTCTAACCATAAAAGAAATGTCGTTACTGTGAATTCCCAGCTTTTGTCTGAAAATCTTGTACTAGATCCCTTGAGTGCCAGTTCGGTTAATTAATCCAAACAATATCCTCGCTAATCTCTAAAACATTTTCATATTTAAGACAATAAATGAGGTACTTAAGGAGCTCACTCAATGCTGGTCATTAATATTCCAGGGAATTAGAAAAATTACCCCTAGTCCTCACTGACATGAATAATGTCTTTTTTTTCTTTCTTGATTCTGACCTAGACAAGGTTAAAAGCATGCTTTCTTTGTAAACTGAATTTAAGAAAATCCTGTTTTCCACTTGCTTAACTTTGTATGGTTAACACATACAAAGTGAACATTCTTTCTTTACCTTCAGTAATAAATGTGACATGTAGCTTGGTAGGTTATGCCAATTTACAGATTAAATTAGTTAATAATAACTTTGAAATTAGTGATTAGTTTTGAAAAAGACTAATTGCATTTTCCTTGAACCAGTACATAAGGTTAATGCAGTTGGCAATGTGAGGCTCCAATAGCTTTGACACTAATTGGTGATTGTGTTACATGTTAAGGAGTCAGCATGGACGAATTCTCAAGAGGTTTGCAGGGAGACAGAGCTATTTGTTCACAAACCTACTTTTCTCCATTCGAACGACTGGCTTAATTTCATAAAAGGTTGGTATATGACCTTCAAGGTAAAATTTCATAGCCTTTTATGCCATGGACCCTAGATTATCAAATTAAAACAAAACAAAAAAAAAGCAAACTTTTTCTGTAAAGCAAAATCAGTCATCTATCTGATATGTGAATCTAATTGTTCAATTTCCTAAATCTGCGATCTCTAGGGTGGGGGGAATAAATGTGAGATGAGAGAAAATTAGGCTGATAATTGTTCTGAATGCTTTTCGTTTATGCAACTCTCACCCCCAAAGTCATCTGAATCATTTCATAGCCATTATACATTTAATCTTCTTAATACAAACACACAGATTCCTGGAAGTGTGGTTTTCAAATGTTAAAAAAGAATCTAGATATTTGGGGTAGGATATCAGAATTATGCACAGGAAATTGTCCATAAGATAATTTAGGCAGAAAAAGGCCGATTTCCATAAATTCTATTATGGGTCATTTTTTTGTCTCTGGGTATTTGAAAGCAGTAATGGTTCATCTCGAAACAAAAGCCTCCTGTTATGGTTTTCTCATATGTAATTTTATAAGGTTTAGTCATTTACACGAGCTACGGCTCAATGTTTCTTTCATCAATCTGTTAAAATTTGACATCTAAGATGCATCATTTATTTCTTTATTTGAAACACTTACTTACCTATATATTTTTACAACAATCAACATTTCATAGTGAAAACCATGGTTGGTTAAAACAGATGTCATTAGATGTTTCAAATATATTGTTTAATCTGCTGATCATTAAATAATCAGGCCATTTTATTTTATGTTTTTTAAAAGAATAATAATTTTAATATGCATTTCCATGCTTCATTTTCTTCCATTGAATCACTGTTAATTTTTGAGTTTTTGCATTTCTGCTTCTTGGTCTTGGTTTACAAGAGTGATTACATTTTTGAGCATTTGTTTGTTTTATATTTTAATCCAAATTTGGACATTAATTTCACTAACTGTAATTAATTTATTTTTTTGCTTTCTGATGAAGTTTCTTCATGATGGTTATTATATTTTTATCCTGGGCCTTTACTTTTTTTTAAATCCAGTATCTTTGTACGGGAAGTGTATCAGCTCTTTTTTTTTTTTAATGTTTTTTGTTTAATTACAGTTTTTTGCACCCTCTCCCCTCCCCCCTCCCTTCCCCTCCCGTCCCACCCCCGCAACCTCCCTCCTCCCCCTTAGTTCTGTCCATGTGTCATCTACAGTGATTCCTGAAAACTCTTCTCCCCATTGTCCCCTCCCCCCTCTCCCCTGTCTATTGTTAGACTGTTCTTAATTTCAGTGTCTCTGGTTATGTTTTGCTTGCTGTCTGCTTTTGTTGGTTATGATCCGGTTAAAGGTGAGATCATAAGGTATTTGTCCCTCACTGCCTGGCTTACTTCACTTAGCATAATGCTCTCCAGTTCCATCCATGCTGTTGCAAAAGGTATAAGCTCCTTCTTCCTCTCTGCTGCGTAGAATTCCATTGTGTAAATGTACCATAGTTTCTTGATCCATTCATTTGTAG